>CAWUFW010019841.1:0-171953 GCA_963921515.1 Calotriton arnoldi
GGTGCAAGGTGCCCACTATAATTAGTGGACAGCATATACCAGGCCAACTTCTCACAATCTGTATTTTGTAAACGCTCTTATGACTTAATCTGTCGAATAAAGCTGTTGGAATGGAATGAAAGAAGAAATGGGATAATAAACAAAAAAATTAACAAAACAAAACACAGTCACGGGGTGGGTCTCTTCAACAGGAACGCACCGAGAGAAAATACAATTTGAGAAACCGTTACAATGTTAGGAACCTGACATGTATCAGGATACTGATACACGTTCGTCTCGTTCCTTTCAGGAGTCATCCGAAAAATGTTTCGCGAAAGGCGGACGGGCCGAGCACAGATCGGAAGAGCGAGTCAAGCCGAAAAGGGAGACACATCGCACTTCGGACTATGTCATTAAACAGGAGGACAAACGAAAGACTTCTAAACCTGAATTTAAAAAGAAGAAGGTAGCAGGGATTAAAATAAGAAATGCCCAGGCTACTGAGGACTCTGCTTCTGAACGAGGAATGGGACATGACAATTCTAGACAGCGCGGCAGAAGTCACAATAGCTCACCGGAACCTGATGGATTGTCTGGCGGCAGTAGCACTGAGTGAGCATATCACTGTGGAAACACCTCATACAAGGGTAAGTGTCCCACATTGTTTATATGAAATAACGCTCCAAATGAAGGGGGACATACCCAGGCACTTAAAGGGTCTCCTTTGGGAGAACCAGACCTATGGTTACGTCATACTTTTGGCCGAAAAAGGTTGGCCGTCTGATTTCGTAGTGGATTGCCCAATGGGGAAAGAAGGTATTTTACCTGCTTTCTCCAACCTCGTACCAGAATCAGTTAAAAATTGAGGAGCTTTTGTTTCACAAAATCAGTACCTCTGTCTTGTCCGTGTTGAGCTTCAGGCAATTGTTCTTCATCCAGTTATGATGTCTGTTATGCAGTTGTGGAAGTTGGTCTTGGTGGTGGTGGTGTCCACAGAGAGGGAGAGGATGAGTTGTGGGTCATCGGAGTAGGATATGATGTTGAGTATGTGGGTTTTGAAGATGCTGGCCACAGGTCTCAAATAAGTATTGAAAAGGGTTATGATGAGCAAGGATCTTTGGGGTACTCCACAGATTATTTGCTTACGTTCAGAGGTGAAGGGCAGAAGGCAGACTTTTTGTGTTCTTCCGGGGAGGAAAAAAGCGATCCATCTAAGAGCGGTGCCTTGGAGGCCTATCGTGTGCAGCCTTGTGATGAGTGTGTTGTGGGAGACCACATTGAAAGAGCATAGAGGTCTAGGAGGATCAGAGCTGCAGTCTCTCCTTGGTCGAGTAGGGCTCGAATGTCGCCGATACTCACAATGAGGTCATCTCGGTGCTGTGATTGCTGCGGAATCCGCATTGGGAGGAGTTGAGTAGGAGGTTCCTTTCCAGTCATGATCCTGATTCCAATCAAGGTCATGTCACACAGCAAGCACAGGGGCTCCTCACCGGAGCACAGGCACTTCTCTCCACAGCTCAGCCACTCCTCACCAGAGGAAAAGTATTCCTCAGCACAGGCACTCCTTACTACTGCACAGGCACTCCTTATTCCTGATTTCAAGCACAGTTACTCCTGACTCAGGAAGAGTTAATCCAAGCACAGGTCCTCCAGGCTCCAAGCACGATCACTCCTGACTCCAATGCGACTAATCCTGACTCCAAGCATCATGATTCCAAATACAAGTACTTTTCCTTCCCAGCACAAAAACTCATATGTCAAGCGCAGGCACTCCTGCCTAAAGAACAGTCAGACCTTAGTTCACTACAGCTTGACTGCAAAATAGCTAATGCAGAGTCCTTGCACAGACTCTCGTGACTCAGGTACAGTTGATCTAAGCACGAGCCATCCGGACTCCAGTACGGCTAATCCTAACTCGAAGCATTGACATTCCATCCTGATCCCAAGCACAATTACTTACAGGCACTCCTGCCTAAAGCACACTCACACTTGTCTGATGCCTTTACAGATACTCTGACCTGATTTCAAGCAGAACACACAAAATCAGCAAATCCCGGCTGGTGTAGAGAGCATGGTCCGAATAATGCCTGAGTTAGCGGGTCGGGGTCACAGAGCTATCGCGAACGAGATGGGTGACAGTGGACAACCCTGCCTATTTCCACAAGAAATTGCTATTAGAAGGGATATTATACTATTTATCCTAATTCGAACTACGAGTACCAGAGTCTAACATCCTGATCTGTTTGATAAAGGCCTGGCAAATCCGTACTCTGCAAAGGATAGCAAATAATTACTCCTGTTCAACTCAACTCATGTGTATCCCATATTGGCACTTCTACTCAATTATCCACTGCTATAATCATCACCAGGCATGATGTACTCACATATACCTCACATTCTGACAACTCACAGCTCGTCGTCAACTGATGTATATAATGCTAGCCTGAATTGCCTTTTATCTGTACCCAGTCATCCTAGTTTACACCCTCCCTCAATAGGTTTGAGTACACCTATCTACTTTGAGACTCACACGCTGGCATTCACTAGTGTATATTCTCTGTCCCTCTAGTGACACTCCCTGCCCCTTTTCTGATACCCCCTCCCCCTCTAGTGACTCTCCCTGACCCCCTACCGATATTCCCTCCCCCTCTAGTGACACTACCTGCTCCTCTAGTGACACTCACTCCCCTTCTAGTGACACTCACTCCCCTTCTAGTGACACTCCCTGCCCCTCTAGTGACACTCCCTGTCCTTCCGGTGACACTGCCTACACCTCCTGTGATACTCCCTAACCCTTTAGTGACACTCCCTCCCCTTTTAGTGACACTCCCTGTCCCTCTAGTGATACTCCCTCCCCCTCCAGTGACACTCCCAGCCCTTCTAGTGACAATCCTTCCCCCTCTAGTGACACTCCCTGACCCTCTAGTGACATTATCTGCCCCTGAAGTGACACTCCCTCCCCCTCTAGTGAGACTTTCTGACCCTCTACTGACACTCCCCCTCTAGTTACACTCCCTGCTGCTCTAGTGACACTCCATGACCCACTAGTGACACTCCCTCCCCCTCTAGCAACACTCCCTCCCCCTCTAGTCACACTCCCTCCCCCTCTAGTCACACTCTCTCCCCCTCTAGTGACACTCCCCGATCCTCTAACCAGGAAAAGGAGGAAACCCTAAGAAAAGATAGGGGTGGGTAGAAAAGGGGATCAGGTAAACAGTACAAAAAAAGAGAGAACTACCCACCCATTCAAGGATTATAAAGGCCCACAAAGGGGTCCTATGATAATAATTAAATAAACAAAGCAATCCCGTGCATGCATTGAGAGAACAACAATAAATACAATAAGTAGTTTTGTCTTTTTATTAACAAAATATCAAAAGGTATCACAGAATTGATCTTATATTACAAAAAAGATACATATAAATGAAATACAATAAAAAAACACAATGAATAGAGTACCCCACACAATCATCATTCATACACGCACACTCATACACTTCACATGAGCTCTGTACATCCAACAAACATACATAACAAATCATCCACAGTTAAAAAGAAAGCCAGCAAGGTAAATGAATGTTCTGATAAAATGGTCCAAATAGAAGATAGAAAATCTCTTCAGGGTTTAGAAAGACCAACGCCGACGCGCGTTTCGGTGGAAACCCTACTCCCGGGCCACACCTTCCTCAGGGCAAGTCGTAAGCAGTGAATTAGATGGCGTGGGACACTCAGTTAACCTATGATAATATGAATATAAATATATAGTTTCCAATGCTCTTAGGCAGACTTAACATCATGATCAATGCATGCACGAGAGGCTTAAAAAGATATGATATCCGGGGATACATAGATAGAAGTACGACAGCAATGGTCAGAAAAGCGAAGTCAAGGAAATGTGCATCGTAGAAAACAGAAATAGACAGACAGACAGACTGATAAAAGACGCATGCAGTTCAAGAAAGAATATATCATAAAAAGGATTAGTGACAGTGGTACTGGAGACCACAGAGAAAATGAAAACCAACCACCAAGCAAAAGCTATTCATCAAGATTATCGCAATATATAAAGATACCACGTGGGACTAATCCACTGAAGAGTGAATATTCTGTTAGGTTAAAGACCCCACACCATAAAGATAAGTATATCAACATACCAATTGAGGTATTCTGAACAGAACATAATCCAACAGCGACATGATAAAAAAATAACCAAGTCGGTCTGAGGGTGCTCAAAGGATGCAACCTTTATCTATATAGGGCGAACAAGCAAACAACAATTAGCAATGGACAACACACAATTATGATCAACACTAGATGACAAAAAGGGCCCAATGTAAACCTACCAGATAATGTAGGCCCAGATAAATATTAGGTGAAGAATCACAAACATAAAGCTTCAGCCAGTTAGGTCTTGATAGAAGTTCTTATGAGAGACGCAGAATAGATGTGGATCTTAAAGAAAATACCAGAAAATAAAAATTAAAAAATCCTAAAAGTTTGTCGCAAACAACCGTGGCAACTTTAAAATAATAAGCACACCACAGCGTGTGACTAAATAATATAAAGATGCTCCCACATGTCCTAACTAAGGGGTTGATGCAGTTAATAGCAACAAACACTCGATAAGAAAAACGATCCTTTAAAACCTAGAGACATTCACGCAGCTAGTGGGCCTATGCAGGGATAGATGTCTAACTACGGTATCCCCTCGAGCCGGCATCATTACCTGGATGTACAGCCCACGTTCTAACTGAGGGTACGGATATCACCCGTTTCCTTCTCCCGTCTGCATAAAGAATGAAAGAGAGCCAGCTGGATATAGACAGCATTCCAGCAGAAAGCCCGCGAAAATCCGACGTACCGACACAAACAAAGGACCCATGTATTCACGGAGGATAGGCAACAAGAAAGCAGCAGCCATCAAGAACTGATGGGAGAGTATAATTCCCAAAGGAGTGATCATATATCTCCGTTTATTCCATAAGGCCAGGATCGTTGACTAAACAACCGATCCACATTCAGAAAAAATAAAAATAAATAAAAAATAAAAATAAAAACGTCACCCGTTTGTTTATACCATCCGGATTGGAGATGAATAAGGCTCGGCTGGATAATGTAGACGGATCGTACGAGAGCCCACCAAGAAAAAACGTGCAGACACAAACGAAGGACTCGAGTGTCAAGGAAGGGTGAGATAACACAGAAACGGCGGCCATCTATAAATGGGGGAGATTGCCATAAATAGCAGACACTAAAGCAAGAAAATATAAAACTGATCCAGACAGACAGGACCTGCACCATAATAAACCAATGATAAAAAAGATTAATAAGAAAGAAAACACAAACAGAGTTATTTTATAGTAATGACTCATTATCAGGGGGAATCTGTAGGACGGCAATAGCAAAGCTATTGGTTTATTATGGTGCAGGTCCTGTCTGTCTGGATCAGTTTTATATTTTCTTGCTTTAGTGTCTGCTATTTATGGCAATCTCCCCCATTGGTGGGCTCTCGTACGATCCGTCTACGTTATCCAGCCGAGCCTTATTCATCTCCAATCCGGATGGTATAAACAAACGGGTGACGTTTTTATTTTTATTTTTTATTTATTTTTATTTTTCTGAATGTGATCGGTTGTTTAGTCAACGATCCTGGCCTTATGGAATAAACGGAGATATATGATCACTCCTTTGGGAATTATACTCTCCCATCAGTTCTTGATGGCTGCTGCTTTCTTGTTGCCTATCCTCCGTGAATACATGGGTCCTTTGTTTGTGTCGGTACGTCGGATTTTCGCGGGCTTTCTGCTGGAATGCTGTCTATATCCAGCTGGCTCTCTTTCATTCTTTATGCAGACGGGAGAAGGCAACGGGTGATATCCGTACCCTCAGTTAGAACGTGGGCTGTACATCCAGGTAATGATGCCGGCTCGAGGGGATACCGTAGTTAGACATCTATCCCTGCATAGGCCCACTAGCTGCGTGAATGTCTCTAGGTTTTAAAGGATCGTTTTTCTTATCGAGTGTTTGTTGCTATTAACTGCATCAACCCCTTAGTTAGGACATGTGGGAGCATCTTTATATTATTTAGTCACACGCTGTGGTGTGCTTATTATTTTAAAGTTGCCACGGTTGTTTGCGACAAACTTTTTTAGGATTTTTTTAATTTTTATTTTCTGGTATTTTCTTTAAGATCCACATCTAATCTGCGTCTCTCATAAGAACTTCTATCAAGACCTAACTGGCTGAAGCTTTATGTTTGTGATTCTTCACCTAATATTTATCTGGGCCTACATTATCTGGTAGGTTTACATTGGGCCCTTTTTGTCATCTAGTGTTGATCATAATTGTGTGTTGTCCATTGCTAATTGTTGTTTGCTTGTTCGCCCTATATAGATAAAGGTTGCATCCTTTGAGCACCCTCAGACCGACCTGGTTATTTTTTTATCATGTCGCTGTTGGATTATGTTCTGTTCAGAATACCTCAATTGGTATGTTGATATACTTAGCTTTATGGTGTGGGGTCTTTACCTAACAGAATATTCACTCTTCAGTGGATTAGTCCCACGTGGTATCTTTATATATTGCGATAATCTTGATGAATAGCTTTTGCTTGGTGGTTGGTTTTCATTTTCTCTGTGGTCTCCAGTACCACTGTCACTAATCCTTTTTATGATATATTCTTTCTTGAACTGCATGCGTCTTTATCAGTCTGTCTGTCTGTCTATTTCTGTTTTCTACGATGCACATTTCCTTGACTTCGCTTTTCTGACCATTGCTGTCGTACTTCTATCTATGTATCCCCGGATATCATATCTTTTAAGCCTCTCGTGCATGCATTGATCATGATGTTAAGTCTGCCTAAGAGCATTGGAAACTATATATTTATATTCATATTATCATAGGTTAACTGAGTGTCCCACGCCATCTAATTCACTGCTTACGACTTGCCCTGAGGAAGGTGTGGCCCGGGAGTAGGGTTTCCACCGAAACGCGCGTCGGCGTTGGTCTTTCTAAACCCTGAAGAGATTTTCTATCTTCTATTTGGACCATTTTATCAGAACATTCATTTACCTTGCTGGCTTTCTTTTTAACTGTGGATGATTTGTTATGTATGTTTGTTGGATGTACAGAGCTCATGTGAAGTGTATGAGTGTGCGTGTATGAATGATGATTGTGTGTGGGGTACTCTATTCATTGTGTTTTTTTTATTGTATTTCATTTATATGTATCTTTTTTTGTAATATAAGATCAATTCTGTGATACCTTTTGATATTTTGTTAATAAAAAGACAAAACTACTTATTGTATTTATTGTTGTTCTCTCAATGCATGCACGGGATTGCTTTGTTTATTTAATTATTATCATAGGACCCCTTTGTGGGCCTTTATAATCCTTGAATGGGTGGGTAGTTCTCTCTTTTTTTGTACTCCCCGATCCTCTAGTCACACTCGATGCCCCACTAGTGACACTTCCCGACCCTCTAGTGACACTCCCTGCCCCTCTAGTGACACTCCATGACCCTCTAGTTAAACACCTCCTGCCCCTTTAGTGACAATGCCTGCCCCACCTGTGGCACTCCCTTCCCCTCTAGTGACACTCCCTGCCCCACTACTGACACTCCCCGACCCTCTAGTCACACTCCCTGGCCCTCTAGTGACACTCTCTGCCCCTCTAGTCACACTCCCTTCCTCTATTATGACACTCCCTGTCCCTATAGTGACAATCTCTGCCCCTCTAGTGACACACCCTGACTCTGACACTCCCTGTCCCTCCAATGACACTCCCTGACCGTCTAGTGACATTATCGCCCCCTAGTGACACTCCCCGACCCTCTAGTGACACTCCCCAACCCTCTAGTGACACTCCCTGCCCCTCTAGTGACACTCCCTTTCCCTCTAGTGTAACTCCCTCCCCCTCTAGTGACACTCCCTGTCCCTCTAATGACACTCCCTTCACCTCCAGTGACACTCCCTGCCCCGCTACTCACACTCCCCGACCCTCTAGTGACACTCCCTGACCCTCTAGTGATACCCCCTCCCCCTCTAGTGACACTCCCTGACCCCCTACCGATATTCCCTCCCCCTCTAGTGACACTACCTGCTCCTCTAGTGACACTCACTCCCCTTCTAGTGACACTCCCTGTGCTTCCGGTGATACTGCCTGCCCCTCCTGTGATACTCCCTAACCCTTTAGTGACACTCCCTCCCCCTTTAGTGACACTCCCTGTCCCTCTAGTGGCCCTCTCTAACCTTCTAATGATACTCCCTCCCCCTCCAGTGACACTCCCAGCCCTTCTAGTGACAATCCTTCCCCCTCTAGTGACATTCCCTGACCCCCTAGTGACATTACTTCCCCTGAAGTGACACTCCCTCCCCCTCTAGTGAGACTTTCTGACCCTCTACTGACACTCCCCCTCTAGTGGCACTCTCTAACCTTCTAATGATACTCCCTCCCCCTCCAGTGACACTCCCAGCCCTTCTAGTGCCACTCACTGACCCTCTAGTGACATTATCTTCCCCTGAAGTGACAATCCCTCCCCCTCTAGTGAGACTTTCTGGCCCTCTACTGACACTCCCCCTCTAGTTACACTCCCTGCCGCTCTAATGACACTCCATGACCCACTAGTGACACTCCCTCCCCCTCTAGCAACACTCCCTCCCCCTCTAGTCACACTCTCTCCCCCTCTAGTGACACTCCCCGACTCTCTAGTCACACACGATGCCCCACTAGTGACACTTCCCGACCCCCTAGTGACACTCCCTGCCCCTCTAGTGACACTCCATGACCCTCTAGTTAAACACCTCCTGCACCTTTAGTGACACTGTGTGGTATCTTGCCTTTTACACTACTCTGTCCTTTCTCTGTGTCCTGTCCTCTGCTGCTCAGCCAGTCTCTGTGATGTCATGGAATGTTGCCTCTGTGTATGTTCAAGTGTATCTGTCAGTTCATCTATGTAGGCTGAGCAGCAGGGCTGCTGCTCCCGGTGGGGCTTTCCATCCTTTACCTGATTACTTTGGATTACAATGCGGTATATCCTTTAACTTCATCTTGTAAATAAAGCTACATCCTGGATACAGCTACAACTGGGTTTGCGCTCCTTCTTAAGATTTCACACTGGCGACGAGGATGGGATAAGGACCCTCTTGGAGAAAAAGGACTACGCTGAACTTTAAAAAGTCATCTTTGCAACTGAAGAAGAAGAGACAGTAAGGCTACTTTAAAGTAAAAAGCGCCCACTTTAAGTTATCTCAACTTAATGCCCCTGGCAGCCCCACCGGTGTCAATTTACCATCTGACAGCCTCAGCCCAGGGCATGTGTTCAGACGCTGTCTAATGAAGTTTAATTTAGCGTCAACAAGGACTTGTGCTGACAAAGCATTGTTTAACTTTTACTGAGTCAACCTGGCTCACACTTAAAGGACAATCTGGTCTACTGCTGGTGAGTCATCCTGCTACCCTGTGAGTGAATGTGCCAGTATCATTTCTACAGCTTATTTTCTTAACTTAAGTGAGCTCAAGTTTTGGATGTGTGACTGACAACAAGATATTATTGCCCGGATGGTTTATAGCGTTTCATCAACTTTTCCTTGCTATATCGGCATGCTACGTTTCCATGGAGGTGCGCGCTGGCTGTGCGGTGGACATCGTGATGTTTCTTCCTGACTTTGCCTGAGATGCGCAAGTTGCTGGCACACCCATGAGTCTTCTCATCTTCGCCATTCATTAGTACCCGGATTTGTATTCTTCTGCTACGACAGTGTGGCACAGTTAACATTGAGAAGTATTTAAAACTCTTCTTCAAACTGGTTTCTCATTCTATGCTCGTGAAGGTTTTCATATTATGGATGTCAATTTATTTTATACTGTGCTAAGTGCACCATCTACTGGGCTTAGCCTGCAACTACAGAGTGCTTTATTTTAACATGCATTTTTCCTCTTAGGGGACACTTATTTCAGATAATTAATTGTCGATTTGCTTAAAAAAATGTTTTCAATTTATTGCCTACATGTATTTACATTTTTCCTTTAGATATTTATTGTAGTACTTTTACTATTTGCCTAAATGTGAATTTGGCCATTTGAGCTTTGTAAGCATTTTATAAGATGCTGCATGTATTGATTTAACTATGTTTTTAGGTCTCGCCTACGCAGCACGCATGCGCTGTTAGGAAAGAGACCTCTTGAAATCGATTCCGCTTTTGGCTTTAAAACGTGCACGCGTTGCATTGCTTTTAATGGCAATGCATGCACGTTTGGCGATTCCCTTGCGGACGCGAGCTTTGGCACCATCTGTTTCTAATTAACTTGGAAACAAATGGTGCCCCTGCTCGCGCACGCAAGGGAAACGCTGTGTGGCTTTTTTTTTTTAATTGCGCGCGCTGTTCCCATCTGAACTGCTTGCCTTTCACGCGCGCGCTTGTTTACATTGAGCGGCGCGCGTCATCGCTCCTGGTTAATCTTCCTTGTATGGTATGTGTGTTAATGCCAGGCACTATTAGGCACGTGTTATTATAGCGCTCAGATGGGTAGTATCCAAGCACTGTTACCAGCAACCTGTGAGATTGCTCACTCGGTTTATGCGCCTGCTACAAAACTCTTACAGTGCAATACAATGACATTATTAGGAACACACTTTTTTACTTTTATTTTACTCAGCGCTTCATACAGCTCTTTTACCGTTTCTAAGAGCTGTAAATAATAGCTAGTGACATTAAGCATGTGTAGCATGCTGAGAGCGCTGCGTGGGTTCTTGCCATTGACCTCGTTGCTTGAAGGTCTGCTCATCAAGCAACGCATTACACACTTTGTTCTCACAGCGAATGAAAGCCCCCCCTGCCACTCCTACCCTTGAACGCTCCCACTCTCCACACTACCTGTTGGGAGCCCGGAGCTGCCGCCTGCTCGATAATGCGCTCTGCGCATCTTACCACAGTTGGATTTGTCCTACACTTGATGAACAAACCACTCACTAATGAGCAAAACAATTGAATAATCAGCCCAGGGTTGATAAACATGTCCACGAAGTCTGCCAGCACCGCCGTTCTGTTACAAACTTTATAAAGGGCCTCTAGACTTAGTAGTGGGTCTTGTGTGCTGCACTTTTACATTGTTCAGGCGTGTTTGTGTTTTAATGCATGTCCCTAAAGTGTTTGAGGTATGGGGGTTTTGAAATTAGCGCGATGATGCCCAGTGGGAAAAAACGTACACTGTTAATGATAATTTGTATTATAGCAGTGATTACAAGACCACAGTGTCATGGGCTGCAGCCAGCCAAATATTGCACATCCCTGCCAAATAAGGGGCCATTCAGCAATGTGAACACTCCTACTCTGGAGTGACTCACCCACTGTTTGGACTAGTAAAGATGGTTGTTGAGTGTGTCTGTGCAGCACGAAAAAGAATCAATATATAGGTTCACATGGTGATTAAGCATGGACCACAAATTATTTTCCTTACCAGTTTTAAATACAGAAACACTCCATTTTAGATCGAAGTATCCACAGGTAGGCTGCTAATAAGAATGTTTTCTTTTTGTATAGTGCGCTGTGAACTGAATCCCTTCAGACACTTTTAAAGCTATAACAAACAAGCATTAGAACAGGCAGGAAGAAGTTGCCAGCATTGCAAGGACAAAAAACTAGAAGACATTTTTGTATGTTAATTCTTTTTTAATAGGGTCATTCAGTTGTACATAATATCTTCTTGGTTAAATATAAGGTAACAAAAATGCTCATAACACTTTTTCATTATAACTTTTCAACATGCTTCACAGCAGCCATAATGCTCAACGGGATAGTTTAAAGACATTCTCAAAGCCAATAGCTCGGTCTAAACACTCATAACAGTGGTATTCAAAGTACGGCCCTTTGTCCGACAGTACTTACCTTGGGGCTGCAGACATTCCTTTGAGAACCTAGTAAACTGCAGCAGAAAAATAAAGCCGCTTGAGTTGCGTTTTGTTTTCTAATGCTGCTAACCCAGCAATATCGTTTTGTGATTCTGGGCTGCTTCTAAAGTTATTTGATCTTGTTTTATGAGCAGGGCTGTACTGCTCATAAAACGAGCAGAAAGGACTGTAGAAACAAAGCCCATAATCAGAAAACCAAAAAAAAGATGTTACAAGGGTACATTTGTTTGTGCTCTTGGGGGGTATTGGCTTAGTTTCTACATTTAGTTAAGCTAGTATTGTCAGCAAGGCAACCCTGCTCATAGATGAAACAGCTGTGCAGAGTGGAAGTGCACTGAAGAAGTATGGGAACTGTGAACCAGGGTATAACAGGGTAAGGTTAGTGAGGGGGTCAACATGTAGCTAAAAAGAACAACATTTTTGTGAATATGTTCTTGGTGTTTACCTCAAGGTAACTGCATATAAAATGTAATGCACATACATTAAATGAATAAAGAATGCAAGTTAAATTAATATCTGGAAATACCTTGTTTTGGTAAAAAAATAGTTAGATCACTACAGACTTAAGTATAAATGGAGGGTCATTACTTGAATCCTGGCTGATGCAATGTGTATTTATAGTGCTGTTGGGTCCCATCCTATGACAGTAGGCACTGTGAATGTCATTTGTTTAAAAATATATTACACACAGTATAACGTAGGCTACAAAACCTCAAAAAATGTATGGGTCAAACTCAGTATGAGATAAGCTGCTGCAAAATGTGCAAAAATACATAATTTTTTTCTACTAATCTTTAGGAAAGGTGCATGTTTTTCTTCTGTCCCCTTAAACCCACACCTCACCCTATCTCCGGGGTATGCCCTAGCATAAATATGGCCCACATGCACTACCCAGACTTTAATTTTTGGCCCCGAGAAAATGTTTGAGAGTTCCCATGACTTATAAGGTCCCAAAGGCGAGACCTATTGGCTATGCCAATGCTTGTTCCTAATGTTATGTATAGTGCTGGTATTGCTTATTTATTACATCCTAAACTATACTTCTTTCATTGATTTGGACATGCTTCAGTGATAGGTTTGTATTTATTACATCCTAAACTATACTTTTTAACCATTATTGCGCTCAATATAGTGCTGGGATTGTTGTTTTCATAAGTCCTAAACTATTTGTCATGTCAAAACTTTACTTGGCTTGATTAATGTGAGTTACGTATTCATTATTGTGCTTCAATATTGTGAGAAGTTGGCCTGCTATATGCTGTTCACTAGTTAAAGTGGACACCTTGCACCAGAACAATTCGACTCTTATGCTTGGTAGGTTCAAGACAACCTTTATAGAAAGCTATCCTAGTGGTAGCTGTGGAGAGCAGCCTTCAGGCTAAGTCTTGGAGGAATGTAAAGCAGCCTGTTTTACCACACAATCTCTTGAATCACCAAATGAAAAGACACCACACAGGTATATATATCAAATATATATGTATTTATTACTAAACAACTCTCTACTAATCTCTTTATGAGATTAGAAGTCAGGAACATATGTACAATGCAAAGGTTATCAAGAATAAGTTAGCACAATCAAATATCACAGTCTTAGCTTGACTAGACCTGAGTCTAGAGCATGTAGAATCGAGGGACCCCCAAGAACCACCCCAGGTAGTTGTAGGAGACCCACAGGGGACGGACGCGGTGTTCAGACACTGGTGTGAGTCCTGTACGAGTCTATGCGAAAAGACGCGATTGAGTTTTCAATGTTCAAGGTCCCTTGCGTGTTCGAGGCGAACACACCGATCGGACTCAGTACGAGTCGAAGGACGAGGTTACAGATAGGGTTGCAGGGGAGTTGGACGCGTTGTGTTCTAGCACAGACGCGAACCCTTTACGAGTCAGCGCGATAGTCGCACTTGGAAAATAAGAGGTTTAGGGCACTTCTAGGGTAGCTACAAGCAAGGCACTTACAGGGTAAGTAGTTCTAGGGCCCACACCCACAGGAGCACCATAGTGCTGAAGTTATCTCACCCAGGGGAGCCGGGTGCATAGGTGTCCTTTGGTGTCGGGTCGCGGCGTCGTTTTCAATGGGAGCCAGTGAAGACTTGCTGCTTGCGGCGACAGGAGAAGTGTCCGGTGGAATCCAAGCCTGGATTCAGAAGATGGAAGACCTGAAAGCAGAGGGGACCATGTTTAAGGGCACTTGGCAGTGACCCGGGGCAAGGAAGATGAATGCCCACCGTCGTCGACAGGATTCAGGTCGTTCACGGGTGCCTTGACTCTTCGACCATGAGGTCCAGGAGGCGTCGAGGATGGCCAGGAGCTGGATTCAGCGTGTCCCATGAAGTCTGCAGCTGACTGCGGTGTCGGCGACCCGATTGGAGCCAACAAGCCTTGGTAGCAGCAAGTCTTGTGGAGGAGAACAAAAAGTCAATGGTGCAGACCAGCAAGGTCTGTGGAACTCACCCAGCGAGGGTAAGTCAGGGCAGGCCTGGAGCAACCAGGGGAGCCCTTTGGAGTTGTTAGGAAGTCTTCTTGGGACCCCCAAGCTGGCTGGCAAGGGATCGCAAAGACGCCTTGGGAGGATCCACTCAGCAGGGGCCCACGGTCACTCGGGATAGTGTAGGCCTCTGGTTTTGGGAGGGATCTCTGCTAGAGGCTGGGACCACATGTGGTCCAAAGCACAAGTTCGTAGAATGTCATGAAGGGGTTGCACTTGACAATAGTGCACGGTACTCAGGGTCTGCGGTTCCTCATCACTGGTGGGGTCCACTTTCCTCAGCTTCGCTGGGGACTCACGATGGCCTTGGAGAAGTCAGGAAATCCTCTTCCTGGGCTGCAAGGACTTCGGGCTCCGGCGGGAGCGGCGTAGTTTGCGACTGTCGTTGTAGGTTTTGGTGCCTGCCAAGCAGGGGAGTCACTCCTTGACTCCAAGGGAGATTCTTCAGTCTTCCAAAGGTAGTGGAACGTCGAAGGTCCGGGATTCTTCTTGTAGAGTGTCATCCAGGGGTATCTAGGTTGCAATGCACAGGTTCCCCCTCTTATACTAAAAGGAAGGGAGGGACTAGCTATGACCCCACCTATGGGAGGGTCAGGGGAGTGGGTGGCTACACCCACTTCCCTTTGTCCAGTTTCGCACCAGAGCAGGGGCAGGTAGCCCCTGAGCCGGTTTGAACTGGCATATGCACAGAGGAGCCTTTTACTCCCCCAGTGCAGGACTTGAAAGCACTCTAGGAGTGCACCCACCCAGCCCCAATACACTAAACCCTGTCTGGGAGGTGGTCACACCCCCTTGGGACAGGATATCTATTGTTGGGCTTCCTCCACTGCGAGTGTTGGTCATCAGCAGGAGGGCAGCCCAGTGTCTGTGACTGGTGGCATCCATTTTGTGATGCCAGGGCTCTTTAGGATTCTACCGCGTTTCCACAGTAGGTACATGTCTATCCCTCTAGAAGGGTGGGATCATACTCCCACACCAGTTACTGGTGTGGGGGTATGATTCCAAAGTGTTTGACACCAAACACGACATGTTTTGATGCAGCCATTCCAAAGTTAGCATTTACCACGAGGATATAATGCACTTAAGAGTATATGGTTTGGCTGCATTCACAAACAGCCCCAGAGAATGGACTCTGAGGGCTGCAAAGGGGCCCTGCTCAGGCAGAGGCACCCCCTCACATAGACACTAAGCACCCTGCCCTCAGGATTGATAGGGCCTGCCTTAGGGGTGACTGATAAGTCTCAATGTGTGTGCAGGAGAGATATAGGGGACCTATATCTCAGTGAGGGGTGCTAGCACTTCCTCACTCAGGCTGCAGTAGCAGGCCTGTGGTGTCAGATTTAGTCTGCTTCCCAGGGGTGGCATAATACATGCTTCAGCCCCTGGTAGGCCTGTGAAGTACCTATGCCCTTGGTACCTAAGGTACCATATACTAGGGACTCATAAGGTACCACAGTATCCAATCACTAGTGCACCTAGAGTGCACTCCAAATCGTTTAGAGAGAACAGAGAGGCTGGGGCCCTGATTGGCAGGGTCCCAGCCAGACTATAGCCAGAAACCAGTGTAAACATCAGAAAAAAAGTGGGGGCAACATAAGAGGCAGATCCTACTCTCCTACACAACCCCCCCAAACGCAGGGACACTAAACTAACCTTGACCAGTTCAGTCTTCGTGTTCTAAGTGGAAATACCTTGAGAGTCCATCTGCATTGGCATGTTGGGTCCCAGGTCTATGTTCCACTGTATAGTCCATCCCCTATAGGGAAATGGACCACCTCAACAGTTTTGGGTTTTCTCCTTTCATTTGTTTAAGCCATAGGAGGGGCTTGTGGTCAGTCTGAACTATGAAGTGAGTGCCAAACAAGTATGGCCTCAGCTTCTTCAGGGCCCACACCACAGCAAAGGCCTCCTCTCTATAGCTGACCAACGTTTCTCTCTAGGGGTCAGCCTTCTACTAATGAAAGCTACTGGCTGGTCTTGACCTTCATCATTCAGTTGAGACAGTACAGCTCCCACACCCAGCTCAGAAGCATCTGTTTGGACAATGAACGTTTTGGTGTAGTCTGGACTCTGTAAGATGGGGGCAGTGCACATGGCCTGCTTTAGGTCTTCAAATGCCTTCTGACAGCTAGCTGTCCACTGAACCTTTTTGGCATTTTCTTTGAGGACAGATCATTCAAGGGGGTCACTATAGATCCATATCCCTTCACAAACCTCCTATAGTATCCAGTCAGGCCTAAGAAGGCTCTCACCTGTGTCTGGGTGGTTGGAGCAACCCATTCCATTATGGTTTGGATTTTACTCTGTAAAGGCTGAACCTGGCCTCCACCCACAAGGTGGCCCAGGTACACAACCTGACTCTGCCCTATCTGGCATTAGTGGCCTTGATAGTGAGGCCTGCTTTCTGCAGAGCCTCCAAAACATTTCTGAGGTGGACCAGGTGATCCTGCCAGGAGGAACTAAAGACAGCAATATCATCTAGATAAGCTGAGCAATAAGTTTCCATCCCTGCCAGAACTTTGTTCACCAACCTCTGAAAAGTGGCAGGTGCATTTTTCAATCCAAAGGGCATCACCAGAAAGTGGTAGTGCCCACCAGGGGTCGAAAATGCTGTTTTGGCTTTTGCATCATCAGCTAACCTGATCTGCCAGTAGCCAGCTGTTAGGTCAAATGTACTTAGATACTTGGCTGAGGCCAAAGTATCAATCAGCTCATCTGCCCTTGGTATGGGATAGGCATCAGTCCTAGTGACTGCATTGAGGCCTCTGTAGTCTACACAAAACCTCATTTCTTTCTTACCACCCTGGGTATGAGGCTAGGGTACTAGGACTACTGGGCTAGCCCATGGGCTATCTGAAGGCTCAATCACACCTAACTCCAACATCTTCTGGACTTCAGTCCTGATACAGTCCCTGACATGGTCAGGTTGCCTGTAGATTTTACTCTTGACAGGCAGACTGTCTCCAGTGTCCACCTCATGGGTGCACCAGGAAGTCTGACTAGGGGTCAGGCTAAACATATGTCTGTACTGCTGCAGAACTTGTCTGCACTCAGTTTGCTGAGGGTCAGTGAGGCTGCTTGCCAAAGCAACACCATCTACTGACCCATCATCAGGGTTCTGTGAGAGCAGGTCAGGGAGAGGGTCACTCTCCTCCTCCTGTTCCTCATCAGTTGCCATGAGCAAGGCCATGTCAGCCCTGTCAACATATGGTTTCAATCTGTTGACATGGAGCACCCTCAGGGGGCTCCCGGGAGTTCCAAGATTCACCAAATAGGTGACTTCTCCCTTCTGTTCAACTATTGTATGGGGGCCACTCCATTTGTCTTGGAGGGCTGCTGGGGCCACAGGCTCCAACACCCACACCTTCTGTCCTGGCTGGTATACAGTCAGTACAGCCTTTTGGTCATGCCAAGCTTTTTGTAATTCTTGGCTGGCCTCCAGGTTTTTGGTTGCCTTTTTCATGTATTCAGCCATCCTGGAGCGGAGACCAAGTACATAGTCCATCGCATCTTGTTTGGGGGGTTTGAGAGGTAACTCCCAGCCCTCTTTTACCAAACACAGTGGACCTCTTACAGGATGCCCAAACAGAAGCTCAAATGGGCTGTAACCAACCCCCTTCTGTGGAACCTCTCTGTATGCAAACAACAGGCAGGGAAGAAGAAGGTCCCATTTCCGCCTAAGCTTCTCTGGGAGTTCTTTAATCATTCCCTTCAGGGTTTTGTTGAAGCGTTCAACTAAACCATTGCATTGTGGGTGATAGGGGGTGGTGAACTTGTAAGTTACACCACACTCCTTCCACATTGCTTTCAAATATCCTGACATGAAGTTGGTACCTCTGTCAGAGATGACCTCCTTCGGGAAGCCCACTCTGGAGAAAACTCCAATGAGGGCTCTTGCCACCACAGGGGCTGTGGTGGTCCTCAGAGGAATTGCCTCTGGGTACCTGGTGGCATGATCCACTACCACCAGGATAAATCTGTGCCCAGATGCAGTTTGAGGGTCAAGGGGACCAACAATGTCAATCCCTACCCTTTCAAAGGGTACCCCCACCACAGGTAGTGGTATCAGGGGGGCCTTTGTTGTGCCACCTGCCTTGCCACTGGCTTGGCATGTGACACAGGAGCGACAAAACTCCTTTGTGTCTTCTGACATATGGGGCCAATGAAAATGGAACAAGCCTGTCCCAGGTCTTGTTTTGGCCCAAGTGACCTGCCAAAGGGATGTCATGTGCTAGGGTCAAGAGGAACCCCTAAACTTCTGAGGTATTACCAACCTCCTGGTGGCTCCAGGGGCTGGGTCTCTACCCTCAGAATATAGGAGTCCCTCATCCCAATAAACTGTATGGGACCCACTAGCACTCCCAGCAGCCTCAGCAGCAGCCTGCTGCCTGAGGGGTTCAAGAGAGGGGCAGCACTGTTGCTCCTTACTCAGATCTTCCCTAGAAGGGCCCCCTGCCCCCAAGAACTCAACCTGATCAGGCTCAAGTTCCTCTGGGGCAGTTCCTTCTTCAGGATCTGCTTCTCCTCCCTCAAGAGGGGAATCTGTGATCTGAGACAGAGGGAAGGCACTGCCTTAACCCTACTGCTCCTCTTCTTGGGAAGCATCTGGTCCATAGTTTCAGGATCCAGAGCTGGTTCAGTGTCATGCATTTTGGCTTGTGACCTGGTCACAGCAAATACCTCTGCAGGGATGCCCAACATCTCAGCAGGAGTCCATAACTCTACTTCAGACCAGGCAGAAGTCTCTAGATCATTGCCCAATAGACATTCTACAAGGAGGTCTGCACTGACTACAACCTTCTTGAGGCAAGTTACCCCTCCCCAGGAGAAATTCACAACTGCCAGACTATGGTTGGTCTTGGTATTGCTTGCATTGGTCACCTAGTACATTTCACCCAGGATGATCTGTCCAGGGTCCACAAGATCCTCTGCCACCATGGTGACACTAGCACCTGTGTCCCTAAATGCCAAAGCCTGTTTGCCATTGATTACAGGCTGCTGTTTGTATTTGCCCAGATTACTGGAGCTCACTAGGAAGGACATGTCAATGTCTCCATCACAAATCAGCATTGCCTGAGTGGGTTCTCTGACTAGGCCAGAGTCCACTTCAGAACCCATCGTCAACCCTACTACACCCTTTTTCTGAGTACCACCTCCACCAGTAGCCGAACTAGGGGGAACAGTTGCCTTAGGGGCAGGGGTGGTGGTGGTTTGGTCTTTGGACTTGTTACAATCAGAAGTCCAGTGCCCTTTCTGTTTACAGAATTTGCACTAGGGCTTCTTTGACCTTTTCCCTGATTGGACTGTGACTCCCCACCAGATGCAGATTTTTGGGGCCCTTGTGAAGACTTCTGGTCTTTTGACTTATCCCCACTTTTCTCAGAGCCCTTCTGATCCTGCTTCTTGGTGTCACCCCCTTGGTTCTGGGTTTTCTGCCTCACCCTGGTTCTGACCCACTTGTCTGCCTTCTTTCCCAATTCTTTTGGAGAGGTCAGATCTGAGTCTACCAGGTATTGATGCAACAACTGGTTCTGGCAATTAGTAAGGATCTGTTCTCTCATCATTAGATTATACAATCCCTTGAAATCAGTAACCCTACTGCCAACCAGCCAACCCTCCAGAGCCTTGGTTGCACAATCTACAAAGTCAGTCCAGTCCTGAGTCTGTGCCTTCTGGGTGTCTCTGAACTTCAACCTGTACTGCTCAGTGGTTAAGCCAAACCCATCTATCAGTGCACTCTTCAGGACTTCATAGTCATCAGCATCCTCTTCTCTAACAGTGAGGAGCTTGTCTCTACCTTTATCTGAAAAGGAGAGCCACAAGATTGCTGCCCACTGCTTTTGGGGGACCTGTTGTACTTTACAGGCCCTTTCCATAGCAGTTATCCACTTGTGGATATCATCCCCACTCTGGTAGGGAGTGTAGGAGAGTAGGATCTGCTTCACATGGGTACCCCCACTTTTTGCTGATGCTTCACTGTTTTTCGACCTTAGTCTGGCTGGGGCCCTGCTAATCAGAACCCCAGCCTAGTTGCTTCCTCTTTAAAATGGTTTCCATGTGCCTTAGGCCCATCTCTGATTGGAATCTGGAGTGCCCTTATAAGTCCCTAGTATATGGTATACTATGTACCCAGGGCATAGGTACCTCAGAGGCCTGCCAGGGGCTGCAGCATGTATTGTGCCACCCCTGGAAGGCCATCCAAACTGACACCACAGGTCTGCTACTGCAGCCTGGGTAAGGTGGTGCATGCACCCCTTACTGTGATATAGGCTACCTATATCACTACATACCTACACACATATAAACCTATAAGTCACTCCTATGGCAGGCCTTATCAATCCTGAAGGCAGAGTGCATGGTTCCTATGTGAGAGGATGCCCCTGCATGAGCAGGGCCCCTCTGCAGCGGTCGGAGACCCTTCTCTGATGCTGTTTGTAGTGCAGCCTGACCATATACTCTTAAGCGCATTATAACCTCGCGTTAAATGCTAACTTTGGGATGGCTGCACGGAAACATGTCGTGTTTGGTGTCAAACATCTTGGAATACTACCCCCGCCAATTCTGGTGGCGGGGGTAGCATTCCACCCTTCTAGAGGGAGACATGTACACACTGGCTTGCCCGGTAACTTCTTTCCAAAGCCCTGGCATCACAAAATGGATGCTGCTGCCACAGACACAAGTCTGGCCTCCTGCTGCTGACCGAAACTCCGGCAGGGGAGGCCTGGACAATAGGTTTCCTGTCGCAGGGAGGTGTGACCACCTCCCCAGACAGGATAGTGTGTATTGGGGCTGGGCGGGAGCACTCTCTGGTGCTTTGAAGTCCTGCACTGGGGGCACATTTGGTGTCCCTGTGCATACCCCAGTTCAAACCGGTTCAGGGGCTTCCAGCCCCTGCTCTGGCGCGAACTGGACAAAGGGAAAGGGGTGTAGCCACCCCTCTGCCCTGACCCACCCATAGGTGGGACCACAGAGTAAGTCCAACCCCCTACCTTAGTATAAGTATGGGACCCCAGTCCTTAGGACTTTAGATTATCCCTGGACGAAACTCTGACACAGAATCCTGGACCTTCGGAGCTCTACTTGAAGATTAGAGGACAGAAGAATCTCCCTTGGGGTCAAGGAGTGACTCCCCTGCTTGGCAGGCACCAAAGAAGCAATTGTCCGGTCTGCATCGCTGAAGCTCCCGTCGGACGCCGAAGTCTTTGCATCACCAGAGGTGGATTTCCAGACTTCCCCGAGTCTGCACTGAGTCCCCAGCAAAGCTGAGGCCCGTAGCTGTCATGGGTAACGTGGAACCGTGACCCCTGGACACCGCACGCATTTGCAAGTGCATCCTCTTCTGGGTCTCCCACGAAGTTGTGCTTTGGGCTCCGAGTAGCCCCAGCCTCCAGCACCAACTGCACCGAAGATCACTGGCCTCCACTCCACGAGTGTCCTGTGAGCCAGCTCCACGTGCTACGTCTTGAGGATCCTTCGCGGTCACTAGTCCGTTGGCTAGTAGCCCTTCATGAAGGCCAATCTTTTTCTACTTGGGCTTCCCTGATTGCTCCAGGCTTGCCCCAACTTACCCTCCCTGGGTGAGTCCCTCAGACCTTGCTGGTCTGCACCATTGTCCTTCTTCACTTTCCACGAGACTTGCCGTTGCCAAGGCTTGTTGGGTCCAATCCGGTCGCCGACACCTCAGCAATCGACAAACGTCATGGCACAGTCCGAATCTCGCTCCTGGTCACCGACAACGCCTCCTGGACCTCGTGGCTGAAGAGTCAAGACGACCGTCAACCTACCTGAAGCATCCGACATCGGTGGGCATCTGCTCATCGCCTTCCTGGTCACTGGCTAGTGACCCAGACTCTGTCCCCTCTGCTTTCAGGTTCTTCAGATCTCCGATCCACCCTTGGATCCACCTGGACACTTTTCACTTGGTCGCCAGCAGCACTTTGCAGCAGATCGCCATTCAAATCGACGACGAAACCCGACCCCGAAAGGCACCTATGCACCCGGCTTCCCTGGGTGAGGTAACACGAGTACTCCGGTGCTTCCGTGGGTATAGACTCTAGAACGACCTAGTTCTCAAAGGGTTTGCTCCAAGTCCTCTTTTAAGTGTCCCTTTTCTTTAAATTCCTAACCGCGACTTTCCCCATAGAAGTTAACGGCGATTCGCGGCTGTGTTACTACACTACACGCGTCCCCCGTGGGTCCCCTGTGTCACTACCTTGGGTGGTTCCTTGTGGTCCAAGCACTTCTACAGGCTCTAGGCCTTGTGTCTCGCTCAGTCGTGATTCTTATACCACTTTATTGGTATATGGTTTGGTACGCCCCTAGGGCTCAAACGTGTATTTGTGCTATTACTGTGAATAACTGACTTATAATTTATGTACTTCAAACTCTAGCCTCATAAAGAGACTAGAGGGGTGTGTTTAGTAATAAATACATATATTTTGAATATATACCTGGTGTGGTGCTCTTTCATTTGGTCACTCAAGAGATTATAGACTGGTAAAACAAGCTGCTTTACATTCCTTCAAGACTTAGCCTGAAGGCTGCTCTCCATAGCTACCACTAGGATAGCTTTCAATAAAGGTTGTCTTTAACCTATCTCCAATAAGGGGTTGTTTGGACTGGTGCAAGGTGCCCACTATAATTAGTGGACAGCATATACCAGGCCAACTTCTCACATTGGTGTGCAGCGTGTGGGATTACAGCTTGCTATTGTTTTACCAGGTAATCTCAATTGAATTGATCAACTGAAAACCACTAAAGGTACCTAAGGTACATATAAATTAAGCTTAGTATACAGTAAGTTCTACTGAACTTAGAGTTGTGTGTTAAGGGATAGCACACCCTTTCTACAACTCAAGAGAGTTTAGTAGGCCACACTAGAGTAGGTAGTGCATACACCACACCTCACTAGTGATGTCTTCAAAGCCAGGACCCAGAGAGTCCTTGCCAGAAGCCACAGAGCTTCTTCCCTCCAAGTATGATACACTCCCATTCTTGGAATTGAGAGCATTATGCAATGTTAGGAAATTGAAGACAGGCCAAAGTGCCAGCACCCAACATCTGAGAGAGATGTTACTGGCTGATGATCTCAGCAGACCCCTAGGGTCTGAAGGGGTAGGTGCAGAGGGTGGGGCTGAAGATGAGGAAGGGGCCAGGGGTGGCAACACCCAGGACCCCCCCTCTGGAACTGACCAGGAAGGTGACAATGACCTTGACCTGGAAAACCCAATTCCTCCTGTGGATGAGGAGGAGGATCAGAATGACCTCCTCTTTGTCCCCCCAGGAAGGGTTGTGAGTGTGCCTAGAAGGTCTAGATCTCCTTCTCAGGAGTCTAACCACTCTGACACCTCAATAGGGACCTCTGTCTCCTCTCATAGGCGGGAATCCTCTCATGAGAGGAGAAAGAGACTGATTCAGTATGAGCAAGCCCAGCTTGAACTCAGAAAACAGCAATTGGCTATAGACAGGGAGTCCCTAGATCTCTACAGAGAGAGAAAGAAGTTGGGACTAGAGTCCCATGGTGGCAGCAATTTCCCCAAAGATAGGGAAAGGTCTTATGACCATAGAAACCTGAGCAAGATTGTCCCTCCCTACCAGAGTGGGAATGACATCCACAAATGGATAACTGCTCTAGAGAGGGCCTGTAAAGTACAGAGGGTCCCTCAGGAGCAGTGGGCAGCAATCTTGTGGCTCTCCTTGGCAGACAAAGGTAGAGATAAGCTCCTCACTGTAAGAGAAGAGGATGCTGATAATTACAAGGTCTTGAAGAGTGCTCTTATTGATGGGTTTGGCCTAACAACTGAACAATACAGGTTAAAGTTCAGAGACACCCAAAAAGCACAGACTCAAGACTGGGTAGACTATGTGGATTGTTCTGCTAAGGCTCTGGAAGGCTGGTTGATGGGCAGTAAAGTGTGTGACTTCACAGGATTGTACAATCTGATAATGAGGGAGCAGATTCTTAATAACTGTCAAAATCAGCTGTTGCATCAGTACCTGGTGGACTCTGATCTGACCTCTCCCCAAGAATTGGGAAAGAAGGCAGACAAATGGGTCAGAACCAGGGTGAGGCAGAAGGTACAGAACCAAGGTGGTGACCCAAAGAAGCAAGATTCTAAGAACTCTGATAAGGGTGGGAGAAGGGTAAAGACCAGAAGTCTTCACAAGGCCCCCAAAAATCTTCTTCAGGTGGGGATTCACAGTCTAACAAAGGGAAAGGCCAAAGGAAACCATGGTGCAAGGTCTGTAAGCAAAAGACCCACTGGACCAGTGATTGCACCAAGTCCAACGACTCTACTCCAGCCCCCACCAATGCCCCTAAGGCACCTGTTCCCCCTAGTACAGTTACAGTTGGTGGTGGGAGTACTCCAGCCAAGGGTTTAGTAGGGTTGACCCTGGGTAATGAGATGAGCTCTGACCTGGTCAGAGAACTCACTCAGGCTGTCCTAGTCTGTGATGGAGGCATGGATATGACCTCCTCTATGAGTCCCAGTAATCTGGGCAAGTACAGACAACAGCCTTTAATCAATGGACGAGAGGCTTTGGCATTTAGGGACACAGGGGCAAGTGTCACCATGGTGACACAAGACCTTGTGAATCCTGGGCAAGTTACACTTGGTGAGATGTACTAAGTGACCAATGCTAGCAATGTCAGAACAGACCATACTCTGGCAGTTGTTAACTTCTCCTGGGGAGGGGTAACTGGCCTTAAGAAGGTTGTGGTAAGTGCAGACCTACCCGTTGAATGCTTGCTTGGCAATGACTTAGAAACTTCAGCTTGGGCAGAAGTGGAGCTCAGGACCCATGCAGAAATGCTGGGCATCCCTGCAGATGTGTTTGCTGTGACCAGGTCACAAGCCAAAATGTCTAGCACTGAACAGGCCTTGGATTCTGGAATAATGGACCAAGTGCCTTCCAAGAGGAGGAGTAGTAGGGTAAAGGCAGTGCCTTTCCCCTTGGCTCAGAAGGAAGATCAGTCCCTTGAGGGGGATGATCTCAGTCCTGAGGAAGGAACTGTCCCAGAGGAGCTTGAACCTGACCAGGTTGAGTTCTTGGGGACATGGGGCCCTTCCAGGGCAGATCTGAGCCAGGAGCAGCAGAGCTGCCCCTCTCTTGAACCCCTCAGACAGCAAGCTGCTGCTGAGGCTGCTGGGGAAACTAGTGGTCCCCATTCAGTGTATTGGGATGATGGACTCTTGTACTCAGAGTGTAGAGACCCCAAGCCTGGTGCCACCAGGAGGTTGGTTATACCTCTGAAGTTCAGGGGCTCCCTATTGACCCTAGCCCATGATATTCCCTTAGCAGGTCACCTGGGCCAGAACAAGACTTGGGACAGAATTGTCCCTCACTTTCACTGGCCCCACATGTCTGAAGACACCAAGGAGTTTTGTCGCTCCTGTGTAACCTGCCAGGCCAGTGGCAAGGCAGGTGGCACTACAAAGGCCCCCTGATACCACTACCTGTGGTGGGGGTTCCCTTTGAAAGGGTGGGGATTGACATTGTTGGTCCCATGGATCCCCAAACAGCATCTGGGCACAGGTTTATCCTGGTGGTAGTGGATCATGCCACCAGGTACCCAGAGGCTATTCCCCTTAGGACCACTACAGCACCTGTGGTGGCAAGGGCCCTCCTGGGAGTTTTCTCAAGAGTGGGCTTCCCTAAGGAGGTTGTGTCAGACAGGGGTGCTAACTTTATGTCTGGATACTTGAAAGCAATGTGGAAGGAGTGTGGAGTGACTTACAAATTCACCACACCCTATCACCCACAATGCAATGGTTTAGTTGAGAGATTCAATACAACCTTGAAGGGCATGATTAAAGGGCTCCCAGAAAAGCTTAGGCGAAGATGGGACATACTCTTGCCCTGCCTTTTATTTGCATACAGGGAGGTGCCTCAAAAGGGGGTTGGCTACAGCCCTTTTGAACTTTTGTTCGGTCACCCTGTCAGGGGTCCATTGTGCTTGGTGAAGGAAGGATGGGAGTTACCTCTCAAGCCCCCAAAGCAAGACATAGTGGACTATGTACTTGGTCTCCGCTCCCGGATGGCTGAGTACATGAAAAGGCAACTAAAAACCTTGAGGCTAGCCAGGAACTTCAAAAAGCCTGGCATGACCAAAGGCTGTACTGACTGTTTACCAGCCAGGACAGAAGGTATGGGTGTTGGAGCCAGTGGCCCCAGCAGCTCTCCAATACAAATGGAGTGGACCCCATACCATTGTTGAACAGAAGGGTGAGGTTACCTACTTAGTAGACCTAGGAACACCCAGGAGTCCCCACAGGGTTCTCCATGTCAACAGGTTAAAACCATATGTGGACAGGGCAGACATGGGCTTGCTCATGGCTACTGATGAGGGACAGGAGGAAGAGAGTGACCCACTCCCTGACCTGCTCTCACAGAACCCTGATGATGGGTCAGTGGATGGTGTAGGCCTTGGCAGGCAGCCTCACTACCCAGCAGCAGACTGATTGCAGACAGGTGCTCAATCAGTTCAGACACATGTTCTCACTGACTCCAAGTCAGACCACCTGGTGCACTCATGAAGTGGACACTGGGGACAGTCTGCCTATTAAAAATAAGATTTATAGGCAACCTGACCATGTCAGGGACTGTATCAGGACAGAAGTTCAGAAAATGTTGGATTTGGGAGTTATTGAACCCTCAGATAGCCCTTGGGCTAGTCCTGTGGTCCTTGTGCCAAAACCTCACACCAGTGGTGGGAAAAGAGAGATGAGGTTTTGTGTGGACTACAGGGGTCTCAATGCAGTCACTAGGACTGATGCCCATCCAATACCTAGGGCAGATGAGCTAATAGACACTTTGGCCTCAGCCAAGTATCTAAGCACATTTGACCTGACAGCTGGCTACTGGCAGATCAGACTAGCTGATGATGCAAAGCCAAAGACAGCATTCTCAACCCCTAGTGGGCATTATCAATTTGTGGTGATGCCCTTTGGTCTGAAGAATGCACCTGCCACTTTTCAGAGGTTGGTGAATACAGTCCTTACAGGTCTGGAAGCCTATAGTGCAGCATATCTAGATGATATTGCTGTCTTTAGCTCCACCTGGGAGGATCACCTGGTCCACCTCAGAAATGTTTTACAGGCCCTGCAAAAGGCAGGCCTGACTATCAAGGCCACCAAGTGCCAGATAGGGCAGAGTCAGGTTGTGTACCTGGGCCACCTTGTGGGTGGAGGCCAGGTTCAACCCTTGCAGAGCAAGATCCAGACCATCATGGACTGGACTGCTCCAACTACCCAGACTCAGGTGAGAGCCTTCTTAGGCCTGACTGGGTACTATAGGAGATTTGTCAAGGGGTATGGATCAATAGTGACACCCCTGAATGACTTAACTTCCAAGAAAAGGCCCAAAAGGTTCAGTGGACAGTTAGCTGTCAAAAGGCATTTGATGACCTGAAGCAGGCCATGTGCACTGCTCCCATTCTACAGAGTCCTGATTACTCCAAGAAGTTCATTGTTCAAACTGATGCATCTGAATTGGGGGTAGGGGCTGTACTGTCACAATTGAATGAAGAAGGTCAGGATCAGCCAGTAGCTTTCATTAGCAGAAGGCTGACCCTAGAGAGAAACGTTGGTCAGCCATTGAGAGGGAGGCCTTTGCTGTGGTCTGGGCTCTGAAGAAGTTGAGGCCATACTTGTTTGGTACTCACTTCCTTGTTCAAACAGACCATAAGCCCCTCTTATGGCTAAAACAAATGAAGGGTGAAAACCCCAAACTGCTTAGGTGGTCCATTTCCCTACAGGGGATGGACTTCACAGTGGAACATAGCCCTGGGAGTAACCATGCCAATGCAGATGGACTCTCTAGGTACTTCCACTTAGAACATGAAGACTCAACTGGTCAAGGTTAGTTTAATGTCCCTACGTTTGTTGGGGGTTGTGTAGGAGAGTAGGATCTGCTTCACATGGGTACCCCCACTTTTTGCTGATGCTTCACTGTTTTTCGACCTTAGTCTGGCTGGGGCCCTGCTAATCAGAACCCCAGCCTAGCTGCTTCCTCTTTAAAATGGTTTCCATGTGCCTTAGGCCCATCTCTGATTGGAATCTGGAGTGCCCTTATAAGTCCCTAGTATATGGTATACTATGTACCCAGGGCATAGGTACCTCAGAGGCCTGCCAGGGGCTGCAGCATGTATTGTGCCACCCCTGGAAGGCCATCCAAACTGACACCACAGGTCTGCTACTGCAGCCTGGGTAAGGTGGTGCATGCACCCCTTACTGTGATATAGGCTACCTATATCACTACATACCTACACACATATAAACCTATAAGTCACTCCTATGGCAGGCCTTATCAATCCTGAAGGCAGAGTGCATGGTTCCTATGTGAGAGGGTGCCCCTGCATGAGCAGGGCCCCTCTGCAGCGGTCGGAGACCCTTCTCTGATGCTGTTTGTAGTGCAGCCTGACCATATACTCTTAAGCGCATTATAACCTCGCGTTAAATGCTAACTTTGGGATGGCTGCACGGAAACATGTCGTGTTTGGTGTCAAACATCTTGGAATACTACCCCCCGCCAATTCTGGTGGTGGGGGAAGCATTCCACCCTTCTAGAGGGAGAGACATGTACACACTGGCTTGCCCGGTAACTTCTTTCCAAAGCCCTGGCATCACAAAATGGATGCTGCTGCCACAGACACAAGTCTGGCCTCCTGCTGCTGACCGAAACTCCGGCAGGGGAGGCCTGGACAATAGGTTTCCTGTTGCAGGGAGGTGTGACCACCTCCCCAGACAGGATAGTGTGTATTGGGGCTGGGCGGGAGCACTCTCTGGTGCTTTGAAGTCCTGCACTGGGGGCACATTTGGTGTCCCTGTGCATACCCCAGTTCAAACCGGTTCAGGGGCTTCCAGCCCCTGCTCTGGCGCGAACTGGACAAAGGAAAGGGGTGTAGCCACCCCTCTGCCCTGACCCACCCATAGGTGGGACCACAGAGTAAGTCCAACCCCTACACTTAGTATAAGTATGGGACCCCAGTCCTTAGGACTTTAGATTATCCCTGGACGAAACTCTGACACAGAATCCTGGACCTTCGACGCTCTACTTGAAGATTAGAGGACAGAAGAATCTCCCTTGGGGTCAAGGAGTGACTCCCTGCTTGGCAGGCACCAAAGAAGCAATTGTCCGGTCTGCATCGCTGAAGCTCCCGTCGGACGCCGAAGTCTTTGCATCACCAGAGGTGGATTTCCCGACTTCCCCGAGTCTGCCCTGAGTCCCCAGCAAAGCTGAGGCCCGTAGCTGTCGTGGGTAACGTGGAACCGTGACCCCTGGACACCGCACGCATTTGAAAGTGCATCCTCTTCTGGGTCTCCCACGAAGTCGTGCTTTGGGCTCCGAGTAGCCCTAGCCGCCAGCACCAACTGCACCGAAGATCACTGGCCTCCACTCCACGAGTGTCCTGTGAGCCAGCTCCACGTGCATCGTCTCGAGGCTCCTTCGCGGTCGCTAGTCCGTTGGCTAGTAGCCCTTCACGAAGGCCAATCTTTTTATACTTGGGCTTCCCTGGTTGCTCCAGGCTTGCCCCGACTTACCCTCGCTGGGTGAGTCCCTCAGACCTTGCTGGTCTGCACCATCGTCCTTCTTCACTTTCCACGAGACTTGCCGTTGCCAAGGCTTGTTGGGTCCAATCCGGTCGCCGACACCTCAGCAATCGACAGACGTCGTGGGACAGTCCGAATCTCTCTCCTGGTTGCCGACAACGCCTCCTGGACCTCGTGGCTGAAGAGTCAAGACGACCGTCAACCTGCCTGAAGCATCTGACATCGGTGGGCATCTGCTCATCGACTTCCTGGTCACTGGCTAGTGACCCAGACTCTGTCCCCTCTGCTTTCAGGTTCTTCAGATCTCTGATCCACCCTTGGATCCACCCGGACACTTTTCACTTGGTCGCCAGCAGCACTTTGCAGCAGATCGGCATTCAAATCGACGACGAAACCCGACCCCGAAAGGCACCTATGCACCCGGCTTCCCTGGGTGAGGTAACACGAGTACTCCGGTGCTCCCGTGGGTATAGACTCTAGAACGACCTAGTTCTCAAAGGGTTTGCTCCAAGTCCTCTTTTAAGTGTCCCTTTTCTTTAAATTGCTAACAGCGACTTTCCCCATAGAAGTTAACGGCGATTCGCGGCTGTGTTACTACACTGCACGCGTCCCCCGTGGGTCCCCTGTGTCACTACCTTGGGTGGTTCCTTGTGGTCCAAGCACTTCTACAGGCTCTAGGCCTTGTGTCTAGCTCAGTCGTGGTTCTTATACCACTTTATTGGTATATGGTTTGGTACGCCCCTAGGGCTCAAATGTGTATTTGTGCTATTACTGTGTATAACTGACTTATAATTTATGTACTTCGAACTCTTGCCTCATAAAGAGACTAGAGGGGTGTGTTTAGTAATAAATACATATATTTTGAATATATACCTGGTGTGGTGCTCTTTCATTTGGTCACTCAAGAGATTATAGACTGGTAAAACAAGCTGCTTTACATTCCTTCAAGACTTAGCCTGAAGGCTGCTCTCCATAGCTACCACTAGGATAGCTTTCAATAAAGGTTGTCTTTAACCTATCTCCAATAAGGGGTTGTTTGGACTGGTGCAAGGTGCCCACTATAATTAGTGGACAGCATATACCAGGCCAACTTCTCACAGGGAGGAACAACCTTGCTCAGGTTCCTATGGTCTGGAATACATTCTCTGCCTCTAGGGACACTGTTGCTGCCACCAGGGGGTTCTAACCCCTCTCTTCTAGAAGCTCTCTGGAACTCAAAGGCTTCTTTGTCTAATGCCAACTGCTTGGTTTTGAGGGCAAATCTTGCTTCCTCATACTGCAGCAGTTTGCACAGTCTTTCAGAGGAACTCTCTCTTCTTAGGAAGTAGGAGTCTCTCTGGTGGACAGTTTCTCTGCCAGAGTGAAAGGAGTGCTCAGATTCCCTGGAAAGGGACCTGTGCCTGTCCTCCACTGGGTCAGTTCTCTTAGGGAGAATTCCTCTGTCCTTTTCAGACCCCTTGGGGCCTGGCCCTACAATCACAGAGTCTTGGTCATCATCTGACCCAGATACTATGATTGACCCACCCACTGATTCAGATCCATTAGCCCCTAGAGCTAATCTAAGATCATCTGCTGTCAGCAGATCTATCAGGTGTAGTGTAGAGGGACTCTGTCCTATCTTCAGGTGCCTTTCAGCACACATGGCTTTCAGGTCAAAGAAAGTCATGTCCTTATACTGAAGCTGAGTGGATCCACTGGGTCCATCCCTTGAGGACATTCTAGTGTTGTGCAGTGTTGTACTACCTACACTAGTTTGTGGCCTACTGATACTAGCTTGAGCTGTAGAAAGGGTGTGCTATCCCTTTTGCACACAGCTCTAAGTTCAGTAGAACTTATTGATACTAAGCTTGATTTTATATGTACCTTGAGTACCTATAGTGGTTTTCAGTTAGTAATTCAAATAGAGATTTTCTGGTAAAACAATAGCAAGCTGGAATCCCACACGCTGCCACCAATGTGAGAAGTTGGCCTGGTATATGCTGTTCACTAGTTAAAGTGGACACCTTGCACCAGAACAATTCGACTCTTATGGTTGGTAGGTTTAAGACAACCTTTATAGAAAGCTATCCTAGTGGTAGCTGTGGAGAGCAGCCTTCAGGCTAAGTCTTGGAGGAATGTAAAGCAGCCTGTTTTACCACACAATCTCTTGAATCACCAAATGAAAAGACACCACACAGGTATATATATCAAATATATATGTATTTATTACTAAACAACTCTCTACTAATCTCTTTATGAGATTAGAAGTCAGGAACATATGTACAATGCAAAGTTTATCAAAAATAAGTTAGCACAATCAAATATCACAGTCTTAGCTTGGCTAGACCTGAGTCTAGAGCATGTAGAATCGAGGGACCCCCAAGAACCACCCCAGGTAGTTGTAGGAGACCCACAGGGGACGGACGCGGTGTTCAGACACTGGTGCGAGTCTTGTACGAGTCTATGCGAAAAGACGCGATTGAGTTTTCAATGTTAAAGGTCCCTTGCGTGTTCGAGGCGAACATATCGATCGGACTCAGTACGAGTCGAAGGACGAGGTTACAGATAGAGTTGCAGGGGAGTTGGACGCGTTGTGTTCTAACACAGACGCGAACCCTGTACGAGTCAGCGTGATAGTCGCACTTGGAAAATAAGAGTTTTAGGGCACTTCTAGGGTAGCTACAAGCAAGGCACTTACAGGGTAAGTAGTTCTAGGGCCCACACCCACAGGAGCACCGTAGTGCTGAAGTTACCTCACCCAGGGGAGCCGGGTGCATAGGTGTCCTTTGGTGTCGGGTCGCGGCGTCGTTTTCAATGGGAGGCAGTGAAGACTTGCTGCTTGCGGCGACAGGAGAAGTGTCCGGTGGAATCCAAGCCTGGATTCAGAAGATGGAAGACCTGAAAGCAGAGGGGACAGTGTTCAAGGGCACTTGGCAGTGACCCGGGGCAAGGAAGATGAATGCCCACCGTCGTCGACAGGATTCAGGTCGTTCACGGGTGCCTTGACTCTTCGACCACGAGGTCCAGGAGGCGTCGAGGACAGCCAGGAGCTGGATTCAGCGTGTCCCATGAAGTCTGCAGCTGACTGCGGTTTCGGCGACCCAATTGGAGCCAACAAGCCTTGGTAGCAGCAAGTCTCGTGGAGGAGAACAAAAAGTCAATGGTGCAGACCAGCAAGGTCTGTGGAACTCACCCAGTGAGGGTAAGTCAGGGCAGGCCTGGAGCAACCAGGGGAGCCCTTTGGAGTTGTTAGGAAGTCTTCTTGGGACCCCCAAGCCGGCTGGCAAGGGATTGCAAAGACGCCTCGGGAGGATCCACTCAGCAGGGGCCCACGGTCACGCGGGATGGTGTAGGCCTCTGGTTTTGGGAGGGATCTCTGCTAGAGGATGGGGCCACACGTGGTCCAAAGCACAAGTTCGTAGAACATCGTGAAGGGGTTGCACTCGACAATAGTGCACTGTACCCAGGGTCTGTGGTTCCTCGTCACTCGTGGGGTCCACTTGCCTCAGCTTCGCTGGGGACTCATGATGGCCTTGGAGAAGTCAGGAAATCCTCTTCCTGGGCTGCAGGGACTTCGGGCTCCGGCGGGAGCGGCATAGTTTGCAACCGTCGTTGTAGTTTTTGGTGCCTGCCAAGCAGGGGAGTCACTCCTTGACTCCAAGGGATATTCTTCAGTCTTCCAAAGGTAGTGGAACGTCGAAGGTCTGGGATTCTTCTTGTAGAGCGTCGTCCAGGGGTATCTAGGTTGCAATGCACAGGTTCCCCCTCTTATACTAAAAGGAAGGGAGGGACTAGCTCTATGACCCCACCTATGGGAGGGTCAGGGGAGTGGGTGGCTACACCCACTTCACTTTGTCCAGTTTCGCGCCAGAGAAGGGGCAGGTAGCTCCTGAGCCGGTTTGAACTGGCATATGCACAGAGGAGCCTTTTGCTCCCCCAGTGCAGGACTTGAAAGCACTCTAGGAGTGCACCCACCCAGCCCCAATACACTAAACCCTGTCTGGGAGGTTGTCACACCCCCTTGGGACAGGATATCTATTGTTGGGCTTCCTCCACTGCGAGTGTTGGTCATCAGCAGGAGGGCAGCCCAGTGTCTGTGACTGGTGGCATCCATTTTGTGATGCCAGGGCTCTTTAGGATTCTACCGCGTTTCCACAGTAGGTACATGTCTATCCCTCTAGAAGGGTGGGATCATACTCCCACACCAGTTACTGGTGTGGGGGTATGATTCCAAAGTGTTTGACACCAAACACGACATGTTTTGATGCAGCCATTCCAAAGTTAGCATTTACAGCGAGGATATAATGCACTTAAGAGTATATGGTTTGGCTGCATTCACAAACAGCCCCAGAGAATAGACTCTGAGGGCTGCAGAGGGGCCCTGCTCAGGCAGAGGCACCCCCTCAAATAGAAACTAAGCACCCTGCCCTCCAGGATTGATAGGGCCTGCCTTAGGGGTGACTGATAAGTCTCAATGTGTGTGCAGGAGAGATATAGGGGACCTATATCTCAGTGAGGAGTGCTAGCACTTCCTCACTCAGGCTGCAGTAGCAGGCCTGTGGTGTCAGATTTAGTCTGCTTCCCAGGGGTGGCATAATACATGCTTCAGCCCCTGGTAGGCCTGTGAAGTACCTATGCCCTTGGTACCTAAGGTACCATATACTAGGGACTCATAAGGTACCACAGTATCCAATCACTAGTGCACCTAGAGTGCACTCCAAATCGTTTAGAGAGAACAGAGAGGCTGGGGCCCTGATTGGCAGGGTCCCAGCCTGACTATAGCCAGAAACCAGTGTAACATCAGAAAAAAAGTGGGGGCAACATAAGAGGCAGATCCTACTCTCCTACAAATATTGTAATAGGTTGTTTTCGTGCATCCTAAACTATCGTGCTGAGCCTTTATGTGCTCAATTTTGTGTGCTGGAGCTGAGAGATTACTGTCCTCAATCCTATTTATTCGTACTTGACCATTTAGGTGCTTAATATAGTGTTAATCTTTATTTGTATTGGTTTGTGTAGGGCATGTTTTAAGCTCACCTTACTAATTTTGGGGGGCACCTTACGCTCCACCCTTACTTGTGTTGGTTTGTGAAGGGCATGTTTTAAGCTCACCTTACACTCCATTACATTTAATAGTTCTACGTGTTAATTTAGCCTTTTCTAGTGCTAGGATAGCTCTTTTCTGGGTGCCCTAAACTATTGTGCTTTGCCTTTTTAGTGTGTGTTATTGTCCGTTGATGGACCTAAACCACTTTAATGAGGTTTCTCTTTTATATTGCATTTATTGCTGTACACTTAGTATTCTTTATGTCTTTGAACAATTTTTTCTCCTGTTCAATGGAGGGAAGTGTGTGTTAAGTGTGCGTTTCGTGTTTCTTGATTCACTTCGCTTCTGTTTTTTGTTCTTTCTTTCCTACCTCACGCCTCCTTAATGTTCATTGTCTCCGTTAGGGAGGGAGGTGTGTGGTATCTTGCCTTTTACACTACTCTGTCCTTTCTCTGAGTCCTGTCCTCTGCTGCTCAGCCAGTCTCTGTGATGTCATGGAATGTTGCCTCTGTGTATGTTCAAGTGTATCTGTCAGTTCATCTATGTAGGCTGAGCAGGAGGGCTGCTGCTCCCGGTGGGGCTTTCCATCCTTTACCTGATTACTTTGGATTACAATGCGGTATATCCTTTAACTTCATCTTGTAAATAAAGCTACATCCTGGATACAGCTACAACTGGGTTTGCGCTCCTTCTTAAGATTTCACACACTGCCTGCCCTACCTGTGGCACTCCCTTCCCCTCCAGTGACACTCCCTGCCCCCCTACTGATACTCCCCGACCCTCTAGTTACACTCCCTGACCCTCTAGTGACACTCTCTGCCCCTCTAGTGACACTCCCTTCCTCTATTATGACACTCCCTGTCCCTATAGTGACAATCTATGCCCCTCTAGTGACACACCCTGACTCTGACACTCCCTGTCCCTCCAGTGACACTCCCTGACCGTCTAGTGACATTATCGCCCCCCTAGTGACACTCCACGACCCTCTAGTGACACTCCCCAACCCTCTAGTGACACTCCCTGCCCCTCTAGTGACACTCCCTTTCCCTCTAGTGTAACTCCCTCCCCCTCTAGTGACACTCCCTGTCCCTCTAATGACACTCCCTTCACCTCCAGTGACACTCCCTGACCCGCTACTCACACTCCCCGACCCTCTAGTGACACTCCCTGACCCTCTAGTGATACCCCCTCCCCCTCTAGTGACACTCCCTGACCCCCTACCGATATTCCCTCCCCCTCTAGTGACACCACCTGCTCCTCTAGTGACACTCACTCCCCTTCTAGTGACACTCGCTGTGCTTCCGGTGACACTGCCTGCCCCTCCTGTGATACTCCCTAACCCTTTAGTGACACTCCCTCCCCCTTTAGTGACACTCCCTGTCCCTCTAATGGCCCTCTCTAACCTTCTAATGATACTCCCTAGCCCTCCAGTGACACTCCCAGCCCTTCTAGTGACAATCCTTCCCCCTCTAGTGACATTCCCTGACACCCTAGTGACATTACTTCCCCTGAAGTGACACTCCCTCCCCCTCTAGTGAGACTTTCTGACCCTCTACTGACACTCCCCCTCTAGTTACACTCCCTGCCGCTCTAATGACACTCCATGACCCACTAGTGACACTCCCTCCCCCTCTAGCAACACTCCCTCCCCCTCTAGTCACACTCTCTCCCCCTCTAGTGACACTCCCCGACTCTCTAGTCACACACAATGCCTCACTAGTGACACTTCCCGACCCTCTAGTGACACTCCCTGCCCCTCTAATGACACTCCATGACCCTCTAGTTAAACACCTCCTGCCCCTTTAGTGACACTGCCTGCCCCACCTGTGGCACTCCCTTCCCCTCCAGTGACACTCCCTGCCCCCCTACTGACACTCCCCGACCCTCTAGTTACACTCCCTGACCCTCTAGTGACACTCTCTGCCCCTCTAGTGACACTCCCTTCCTCTATTATGACACTCCCTGTCCCTGTAGTGACAATCTCTGCCCCTCTAGTGACACACCCTGACTCTAATGACACTCCCTGTCCCTCCAGTGACACTCCCTGACCGTCTAGTGACATTATCTGCCCCCCTAGTGAGACTCCCTGCCCCTCTACTGACACCCCTCCCCTCTACTGACACTCTCTGTCCCTTTAGTGACACTCCCTGCCCCTCTAGTGGCACTCCCTGACCTTCAAGTGACACTCCCTGTCCCTCCGGTGACAATCCCTGCCCCTCCTGTGATACCCCCTAACACTTTAGTGACACTCCCTCCCCTCTATTGACACTCCCTGACCCTCCAGTGACACTCCCTGCCTCTCTAGTGACACTCCCCCAATGACACTCCCTGACCCTTTAGCAACACTCCCTCACCCTTTAGCGGCACTCCCTTCCCCTCTAGTCACATGCCCTGACCCTCTAGTGACATCCCCTGCCCTCTACTGACACTTCCTGTCTCCTTAGTGACACTCCCCCCTCTAGTTGCATTCCCTGACCATCTAGTGACACTCCCTGCCCTTCTAGTGACACTCTCTGCCCTTCTAGTGACACTCCCTGGTCCTTTAGTGACACTTCCTGCCACTCTAGTGGCACTCCATGACCTTTTAGTGACACTCCAAGACCTAATAGTAACACTCCCTCACCCTCAAGCGACACCCCTCCCCCTCTAGTCACACTCCCTCCCACTCTAGTGACACTCCCCGACCCTCTAGTGACACTCCCTGCCCCACTATTGACACTCCCGACCCTCTAGTGACATTCCCTGCCCCTCTAGTGACACTCCCTCCCCCTCTAGTGACACTCCCTGTCCCTCTAATGACACTCCCTTCACCTCCAGTGACATTCCCTGCCCCACTACTCACACTCCCCGACCCTCTAGTGACACTCCCTGACCCTCTAGTGATAGTCTCTGCCGCTCTAGTGACACTCCTTTCCTCTATAATGACAGTCCCTGTCCCTATAGTGACACCTCCTTCCCCTTCAGTGACACTCCCTGCCCTTCCAGGGACACTCCCTGTCCCTCTAGTGACCCTCCCTGCCCCTCTAGTGAAACTCTCTGCCCCTCTACTGACATCCCTCCATTCTAGTGACACTCTCTGTCCATTTAGTGACACTCCCTACCCCTCTAGTGGAACTACCTGTCCCTCTAGTGACGCTCCCTGCCCCTCTAGTGACACTCCCTGACCCTCTAGTGATACTCCCTGTCCCTCTAGTGACCCTCCCTGCCCCTGAAGTGACCCTCCCTGCCCCTGAAGTGACACTCCCTGCCCCTCCAGTGACACTCACTGCGACTCTAGCGACACTCCATGACCCTCTAGTGACACTCCCTGCCTCTCTAGTAACACTCCCCCCAATGACACTCACTCAACCTCTAGCGACACTCCCTCCCACTCTAGTCACACTCCCTGACACTCTAGTGAAATTACCTGCCTCTCCACTGACACTGCATGACCCTCTAGTTGCACTCCCTTCACCTCTAGTGACACTCCCTGCCCCTCCAGTGACACTCCCTGTTCCTCCGGTGACACTCCTTGCCCCTCCGGTGACACTCCCTGCCCCTGGTCACACTCCCTCTCCCTCTAGTGACACTACCTGCCCCTCTAGTGACTCTCCATGCCCCTCTAGTGACTCTCCCTGCCCCTCTAGTGATGCTCCCTGTCCCTCTAGTGACACTCCCTGCCCCTCTAGTGACACTCCTCCTACTGACACTCCCTGACCCTCTAGCGACACTCCCTCACCCTCTAGCGACACTGCCTGCCACTCCAGTGACACTCCCTGCGACTCCAGCGACACTCCCTGACCCTCTATTGACACTCCCTGCCTCTCTAGTGACACTCTCCCCAATGACACTCCCTCAACCTGCAGCGACACTCCCTCCCACTCTAGTCACACTCCCTGACACTCTAGTGACATTACCTGCCCCTCTACTGACAATGCACGACCCTCTAGTGGCACACCCTCCCCCTCTAGTGACACTCAGTACCCCACTAATGATACCCCCTCCCCCTCCAGTGACACTCAGTACCCCACTACTGATACCCCCTCTAGTGACACAACCTGCCCCTCTAGTGACACTCCCTGACCCTCTAGTGACACTCCCTTCCCCTCTACTGACATCCATTCCCATTCTAATGACACTCTCTATCCCTCTAGTGACACACCAATCCCCTCTAAAGACACTCCCCGACCCTCTAGGGACACTTGTCGCCCCTCTAGTGACACTCCCTACCCCTCCAGTGACACTCCCTGCCCCTCCAGCAACACTCCATGCACCTTCAGTGACACTCCCTGACCCTCTAGTGACACTACCTGACCCTCTAGTCACACTACCTGACCCTCTAGTCACACTCCCATTATGACACTCTCTGACCCTCTAATGACACTCCCTCACCTTCTAACGACACTCCCTTCCCCTCTAGTCACACACCCTGACCCTCTAGTGAAATTACCTGCCCCTCTAGTGACACTGCATGACCCTCTAGTGGCACTCCCTCCCCCTCTAGTGACACTCCGTGCCCCGCTACTGATACCCCCTCCCCCTCTAGTTGCACTCCCTCCCCTCTAGTGATACTCCCTCCACCTCTAGTGACACTTCCTGTCCCTCTAGTGACACCACATGCCCCTCTATTGACGCCCCCTGCCCCTCTAGTGACACTCCCTGCCCCTCTACTGACACTACCTCCCCCTCTAGTGACACTACCTGCCCCTCTAGTGACGCCCCCTGCCCCTCTAAAAACACTCCCTGACCCTTTGGAACAAACGCTGCCCCTATAGTGACACTCCCTGCCCCTCCAGTGACACTCCCTGCCCCTGCAGTGACACTCCCTGCACCTACAGTGACAATCTCTGACCCTGTAGTGACACTCCCTGCCTCTCTAGTGACACTCCCCCCAATGACACTCCCTAACCCTCTAGCGACACTCCCTCACCCACTAGTGACAATCCCTTTCCCTCTATTCACACTGCCTGACCCTCTAGTGACATTACCTGTCCCTCTACTGACACTGCATGACCCTCTAGTAGCACTCCCTCCCCCACTAGTGACACTCACTACCCCACTACTGATACCCCCTCCCCTTCTAGTGACACTCCCTGCCCCTCTAGTGATACTCCCTCCCCCTTCGACTGACACTACCTCCCCCTCTCGTGACACTCTCTGTCCCTCTACTGACACTCCCTGTCCCTCTACTGATACCCCCTCCTTCTCTAGTGACACTCCCTGTCCCTCTAGTATTACTCCCTCCCCCTCTAGTGACACTCCCTGTCCCTCCGGTGATACTCCCTGTCCCTCTAGTGACACTCCCTCCCCCTCTAGTTACACTCCGTTGTCCCTTTGGTGACACTCCCTGTCCCTTTGGTGACACTCCCTTCCCCTCTAGTGACACTACCTGCCCCTGCAGTGACACTCCCTCCCCCTCTAATGACTCTCACTGTCCCTCTAGTGACACTCCCTCACCATCTAGTGACCCTCCCTGTCCCTCTACTGATACCCTCTTCCCCTTGAGTGACACTCCCTGTCCCTCTACTGATACCCCTTCCACTCTAGTGACACTCCCTGTCTTTTCTTTATTTATTTAAAGAGTTTTATATAGCGCTGGCTAGACCCGTAGGTATCAGAGCGCTTTACATAAGGTCAGCAAAGTTACAACAATAATAACAATTTTACGTTACATCAAAATATATGAGACACATTAACGGGAGAGAAGGAGAGATCAGTAGAGAGTGAAGGGGGAGAGGGGGAGTGAGAGGGAGAGGACGAGGGGGAGGAAGGAATAAGAGACAGAGGTAAAGTCAGCCCAAAGACCGAATGGGTAGGTGACGGCCAGTGAGGTAGTCCGAGGCCAGTCTCCCCTATAGCTCTCAAGGAAGCACCAACGGGTATCGGTCAGACAGGTGGATAGAAAGGAGAACAAGGCAAAAGCAGAACGGCATGAATACAAAGAGGGGGAGGGTGGGCAAGACAGGGAGAAAGGGAGAAACTGTGCCCAAGGTCCGGCTGGGCAGGTGACGGTCAGGGGGTGAACCAAGTCCGATCTCCTCATTAGCTGAACAGAGCAGCTCCACCGGGCGTCGGCCATAATCCTCGGACTCCGCTGTCCGGAAAGAGGTTATGTGTCCTCAGGGAATGTCAGAGTAGTGCGGGGGGTAGGGAGGGAGGGAGGCCATGGTCATAAAGAGATCTAGAAGTCCTCTTGAGGTCAGGCACAGTCCAGGAAGGGTTGAGTAGGTAAAAGTTCAGCAAGGGGGAAGAAGTCACCAATGTCGGCCATGTTGGGGTCAGGCATCCTGGGACCCTTTTCCAAACCGAGAGTGTGCCGAGTACGACAGAGCTTTGTGGGAAGGGAAGGGTCGGACTCCCATTAGTTATTTCAAAGGACACAAGATCACCCCCGGTGTCCCTAGGCTCTCGAGGCGTAGCGCAGACCCTGAAAGGACGCTGGGGCACATCTCCCATTACGGTGGGCAGCGCGGTGGGAGCTGCCATTTTGCCTTGCGCAGGAGGGGGGGAGGGAGGACCGCTCACCTCGATCTTCGGCAAACAGGTGCCTCTAGGCTCAGGGCAAACAAACCGGCATGTCCGCTGCGGCCAAGGGATGTTTTTCACGCGCAGCGGACGGGCCACACAGCTCCGGTATTTCAAACGCGGGTCCGTTCCATCCCGGGCGCCATCTTGAGGCAATATCGCCGGCCAGGTCATTTGCCGATATCCCGGCGTTGCAGCATCTGGTTTGAACGGCGGCCACAGCGGCAGATGCTCCCGACCTTCAGACGTCAGGAGATGGCTCAATTAGCTGTTGAAGTGGGGTTTAAGCGCCGCGCTGGTTGTTGAACGCGGGGCTTTAGCGGAGCAGAAGCTCCGAGCGGCCATGATGGATCCTGGCTCCGCCACCAGTCCCTCTAGTGATACTCCCTCACCCTCTAGTTACACTCCCTTCCCATTAGTGACACTCCCTGCCCCTCTAGTGACACTACCTCCCCCTCTAGTGACACTACCTGCCCCTCTAGCTTTAATCCCTGTCTCTCTGGTGACACTCCCTGAGCCTCTAGATTTACTCCCTGTCCCTCTAGTGACACTACCTGCCCCTGCAGTGACACTCCCTGTCCCTCTAATGACTCCCCCTCCCGCTCTAGTGACACTCCCTGTCCCTCTACTGATACCCCCTCCCCCACCACTGACACTCCCTGTTACTCTAGTGATACTCCCTCCCCCTCTTGTGACACTACTTGCCCCTCTAGTGACACTCACTCCCCTTCTAGTGACACTCCCAGCCCCTCCAGTGACACTCCATGTCCCTCCGGTGACACTTCCTGCCCATCTGGTGACACTACCTATCCTCTAGTGACACTACCTGCCCCTCTAGTGACGCTCCCTGTCCCTCTAGTGACACTCCCTCACCACCTAGTGACACTCCCTTCGCCTCTGTTCTCACTCCCTCCCCCTCTACTGACACTCCGTCTCTCTACTGATACCCCCTCCCCCTTTAGTGACACTCCCTGCCCCTCTACTGATACCCCTCCCCCTCTAGTGACACTCCCTGTCCCTCTAGTGATACTCCCTCACCCTCTAGTTACACTCCCTTCCCATTAGTGACACTCCCTGCCCCTCTAGTGACACTCCCTGCCCCTCTAGCTTTACTCCCTCTCCCTCTAGTGACACTCCCTGACCCTCTAGCTTACTCCCTGTCCCTCTAGTGACACTACCTGCCCCTGCAGTGACACTCCCTGTCCCTCTAATGACTCTCCCTCCTGCTCTAGTGACACTTTCTGCCCCTCTACAGATACCCCCTCCCCCTTTAGTGACACTCCCTGTCCCTCTACTGATACTCCCTCCCCCTCTTGTGACACTACTTGCCCCTCTAATGACACTCACTCCCCTTCTAGTGACACTCCCAGCCCCTCCAGTGACACTCCCTGTGTAGGAGAGTAGGATCTGCTTCACATGGGTACCCCCACTTTTTGCTGATGCTTCACTGGTTTTCGACATTAGTCTGGCTGGGGCCCTGCTATTCAGAACCCCAGCCTAGCTGTTTCCTCTTTAAAAGGGTCTCCATGTGCCTTAGGCACATCACTGATTGGGATCTGGAGTGCCCTTGTAAGTCCCTAGTATATGGTATACTATGTACCAAGGGCATAGGTACCTCAGAGGCCTGCCAGGGGCTGCAGCATGTATTATGCCACCCCTGGTAGGCCATCCAAACTGACACCACAGGTCTGCTACTGCAGCCTGGGTAAGGTGGTGCATGCACCCCTTACTGTGGAATAGGTTACCTATATCACTAAATGCATACACACATATAAACCTATAAGTCACTCCTAAGGCAGGCCTTATCAATCCTAAAGGCAGAGTGCATGGTTCCTATGTGAGAGGGTGCCCCTACATGAGCGGGGCCCCTCTGCGGCGTTCGGAGACCATCTCTGATGCTGTTTGTAGTGCAGCCTGACCATATACTCTTAAACGCATTATATCCTCGCGGTAAAATGCTAACTATGGAATGGCTGCACCTAAACATGTCGTGTTTGGTGTCAAACATCTTGGAATACTACCCCCGCCAATCCTGGCGGCGGGGGTAGCATTCCACCCTTCTAGAGGGAAAGGCATGTTAACTCTGATGAGTCCGGTAACTTCTTTCCAGAGCCCTGGCATCACAAAATGGATGCTGCTGCCACAGACACGAGTCTGGCCTCCTGCTGCTGGACGAAACTCCGGCAGGGGAGGCCTGGACAATAGGTTTCCTGTCCCAGGGAGGTGTGACCACCTCCCCAGACAGGACAATGTGTATTGGGGCTGGGCGGGAGCACTTCGGGTGCTTTGAAGTCCTGCACTGGGGGCACATTTGGTGTCCCTGTGCATACCCCAGTTCAAACCGGATCAGGGGCTTGCAGCCCCTGCTTTGGCGCGAACTGGACAAAGGGAAAGGGGTGTAGCCACCCCTCTGCCCTGACCCACCCATAGGTGGGGCCACAGAGTAGTCCATCCCCTATTTTTAGAATAAAGGTAGGAACCCAGTCCTTAGGACTTTAGATTATACCTGGACGAAACTCTGACACTGAATCCTGGACCTTCGACGCTCTACGACAAGATTAGAGGACTGAAGAATCTCCCTTGGGGTCAAGGAGTGACTCCCCTGCTTGGCAGGCACCAAAGAAGCATCTGTCCGGTTCGCATCACTGAAGCTCCCGTCGGACGCCGAAGTCATCGCATCACCAGAGGTGGATTCTCAGACTTCCCGAGGCTACCCTGAGTCCCCAGCAAAGCTGAGGCCCGTGGCTATCGTGGGTGACTTGAGACCGTGACCCCTGGACACCGAGCACACTTGCAAGTGCACCATCTTCTGGGTCTCCCAAGAAGTCGTGCTTTGGGCTCCGAGTAGCCCTAGCCTCCAGCACCACCTGCACCGAAGATCACTGGCCCCCACTCCACGAGTGTCCTGTAAGCCAGCTCCACGTGCGGCGTCACGAGGCTCCTTCGCGGTCGCTAGCCCGTTGGCTAGTAGCCCTTGACGAAGGCCAATCTTTTCTTTACTTGGCATCCTGGTTGCTCCAGGCCTGCCCTCACTTACCCTCGCTGGGTGAGTTCCCCAGACCTTGCTGGTCTGCATCATCGACGATCTACATCTTACTCGAGACTTGCCGTTGCCAAGGCTTGTTGGGTCCAATCTGGTCGCCGACACCTCTGCACTCGACAGACATTGAGCAACAGCCCGAATCCTGCTCCTGGTCGCCGACAACGCCTCCCGGACCTCGTGGCTGAAGAGTCAAGACGACCGTCAACGCGCCTGAAGCACTCGACATCGGTGGGCATCTGTCCATCGCCTTCCTGGTCACTGGCTAGTGACCCAGACTCTGTCCCCTCTGCTTTCAGGTTCACCAGAACTCCGATCCACTCTTGGATCCACCCGGACACTTTTCTCCTGGTCGCCAGCAGCACTTTGCAGCAGATCGCCATACGAAACGACGACGAAACCCGACCCCGAAAGGCACCTATGCACCCGGCTTCCCTGGGTGAGGTAACACGAGTACTCCGGTGCTCCCGTGGGTAGAGACTCTTCAAAGTCCTAGATCTCAAAGGGTTTTGTCCTAGTCCTCTTTTAAGTGTCCCTTTCCTCTATTTTCCCGATCCCGACTTTCTCCATAGAAGTTAACGGCGTATCGCGGTTGTGTATTTACACTGCACGCTGTCTCCCGTGGGTCCCCTGTGTCACTACCTTGGGTGGTTCCTTGTGGTCCAAGCACTTCTAGAGGCTCTAGGCCTAGTGTCTAGTTCAGTCGTGGTTCGCATACCACTTTATTGGTATATGGTTTGGTACGCCCCTAGGGCCCAAACGTGTATTTGTGCTATTACTGTGATTTAAGATCTTATAACCTATGTATTTCGAACTCTAGCCTCATAAAGAGACTAGAGGGGTGTGTTTAGTAATAAATACATATATTTTGAATATATACCTGGTGTGGTGCTCTTTCATTTGGTCACTCAAGAGATTATAGACTGGTAAAACAAGCTGCTTTACATTCCTTCAAGACTTAGCCTGAAGGCTGCTCTCCACAGCTACCACTAGGATAGCTTTCAATAAGGTTGTCTTTAACCTACCTACCATAAGAGTCGATTTGGACTGGTGCAAGGTGCCCACTATAATTAGTGGACAGCATATGCCAGGCCAACTTCTCACATTGGTGTGCAGCGTGTGGGATTCCAGCTTGCTATTGTTTTACCAGATAATCTCAATTGAATTGATCAACTGAAAACTACTAAAGGTACCTAAGGTACATATAATTTAAGCTTAGAATATCAGTAAGTTCTACTGAACTTAGAGTTGTGTGTTAAGGGATAGCACAACCCTTTCTACAACTCAAGAGAGTTTAGTAGGCCACACTAGAGTAGGTAGTGCATACACCACACCACACTAGTAATGTCTTTAAAAGCAGGATCCAAAGATACCCTGCAGGAAGCCATTGAGCTTCCCCCCTCCAAGTATGACACACTCCCATTCTTGGAACTGAGAGCTTTGTGTAACGTGAGGAAATTAAGGACAGGCCAAAGTCCCACCACCAACACCTCCAGGAGTTGTTGGTGGCTTATGATCTTAGTAAGTCTTCAGAGACTGAAGGGGTAGGAGCAGAGGGTGGGCCAGCAGATGAGGAAGGGGCCAGGGGTACCACAACCCCCAGCCCCCTCTGAAACTGACCAGGAGGGTGACAATGACCCTGACCTGGAGAACCCAATCCCTTCTGGGGAAGATGAAGATGAGGATCTAGAGAACCACACCTTTGTCCCCCAGGAAGGATTATGAGTGTGCTCAGAAAGTCTAGGTCTCCTTCTCAGGAGTCTAACCACTCTGGCACCTCAATAGGGAGCTCTGTTTCTTCTCACAGGAGGGAATCCTCTCATGAGAGAAGAAAGAGACTGGTCCAGTATGAGGAAACTCAACTAGAGATCAGGAAGAAGCAATTGGCTTTAGATAGAGAATCCCTAGATCTCCTTAGAGAGAGAAGAAAGTTGGGACTAGAGTCCCATGGTGGCAGCCATGTCCCTAGAGACAGGGAAAGGTCCTATGACCATAGGAACCTGAGCAAGATTGTCCCTCCCTACCAGAGTGGGGATGATATCCACAAATGGATAACTGCTTTAGAGAGGGCCTGTAAAGTACAGAAGGTCCCTCACGAGCAGTGGGCAGCAATCTTGTGGCTCTCCTTTGCTGACAAAGGTAGAGACAAGCTCCTCACTGTTAGAGAGGAGGATGCTGACAATTACAAAGTCTTGAAGAGTGCTCTTATTGATGGGTTTGGCCTAACCACTGAACAGTACAGGTTGAAGTTCAGAGACACCCAAAAAGCACAGACTCAAGACTGGGTAGACTATGTGGATTGTTCTGCCAAGGCTCTGGAAGGCTGGTTGATGGGCAGTAAGGTGTGTGACTTCTCAGGATTGTATAATCTGATAATGAGGGAGCAGATTCTTAATAACTGTCAAAATCAGCTGTTGCATCAGTACCTGGTTGACTCTGATCTGACCTCTCCCCAAGAATTGGGAAAGAAGGCAGACAAATGGGTCAGAACCAGGGTGAAGCAGAAGGTACAGAACCAAGGTGGGGAAACCAAGAAGCAAGATGCTAAGAACTCTGACAAGGGTGGGGAGAAGGGTAAAGATCAAAAGTCTTCATCAGGCCCCCAAAAATCTTCTTCTGGTGGGGATTCCCAGTCTACCAAGGGTAAAGGCCAAAGAAAACCATGGTGCAAGGTCTGTAAGCAAAAGACCCACTGGACCAGTGATTGCACCAAGTCCAAAGACTCCAGTCCAGCACCCACCAATGCCCCTAAGGCACCTGTTCCCCCTAGTACAGTTGGTGGAAGTGCTCCAGCAAAGGGTTTAGTAGGGTTCACCCTGGGAACTGAGTTGGGCTCTGACCTAGTTAGAGAACTGACTCAGGCTGTGTTAGTCTGTGATGGAGGCATGGATGTGCCCTCCTCTATGAGTCCCAGTAATCTGGGCAAGTACAGACAACAGCCTTTAATCAATGGACGAGAGGCTTTGGCATTTAGGGACACAGGGGCAAGTGTCACAATGGTGACACAAGACCTTGTGCTACCTGGGCAAGTTATGCTTGGTGAAATGTACCAAGTGACCAATGCTAGCAATGTCAGAACAGACCATACTCTGGCAGTTGTTAACTTCTCCTGGGGAGGGGTAACTGGCCTTAAGAAGGTTGTGGTAAGTGCAAACCTACCAGTCGAATACTTGCTTGGCAATGACTTAGAGACTTCTGCTTGGGCAGAAGTGGAGCTCAGGACCCATGCAGAAATGCTGGGGATCCCTGCAGATGTGTTTGCTGTGACCAGGTCACAAGCCAAAATGTCTAGCACTGAACAGGCCTTGGATTCTGGAAGAATGGACCAAGTGCCTTCCAAGAGGAGGAGTAGTAGGGTTAAGGCAGTGCCTTCCCCCTTGGCTCAGGAGGAAGATCAGTCCCTTGAGGGGGATGATCTCAGCCCTGAAGAAGGAACTGTCCCAGAGGAACTTGAACCTGACCAGGTTGAGTTCTTGGGGACAGGGGGACCTTCTAGGGCAGATCTGAGCCAGGAGCAGCAGAGCTGCCCCTCCCTTGAACCCCTCAGACAGCAAGCTGCTGCTGAGGCTGCTGGGAAAGCTAGTGGTACCCATACAGTGTATTGGGATGATGGACTCCTGTACTCAGAGAGTAGAGACCCCAAGCCTGGTGCTACCAGGAGGTTGGTAATACCTTTGAAGTTCAGGGGCTTCCTATTGACCCTAGCCCATGATATTCCCTTAGCAGGACACCTGGGCCAGAACAAGACTTGGGACAGAATTGTCCCTCACTTTCACTGGCCCCACATGTCTGAAGACAGTAAGGAGTTTTGTCGCTCCTGTGTAACCTGCCAAGCCAGTGGCAAAGCAGGTGGCACTACAAAGGCCCCCTGATACCACTACCTGTGGTGGGGGTGCCCTTTGAGAGGGTAGGGATTGACATTGTTGGTCCCATGGATCCCCAAACAGCCTCTGGGCACAGGTTTATCCTGGTGGTAGTGGATCATGCCACCAGGTACCCAGAAGCTATTCCCCTCAGGACCACTACAGCACCTGTGGTGGCAAGGGCCCTCCTGGGAATCTTCTCAAGAGTGGGCTTTCCTAAGGAGGTAGTATCCGACAGGGGTGCAAACTTCATGTCTGGGTACTTAAAAGCAATGTGGAAGGAGTGTGGAGTTACTTATAAGTTCACCACACCCTATCACCCACAATGCAATGGGTTAGTTGAGATATTCAACAAAACCTTGAAGGGCATGATTAAAGGGCTCCCAGAAAAGCTTAGGCGTAGATGGGACATACTCTTGCCCTGCCTTTTATTCGCATATAGGGAGGTGCCTCAGAAGGGGGTTGGTTACAGCCCTTTTGAACTTCTGTTTGGCCACCCTGTGAGGGGTCCACTGTGCTTGGTGAAGGAAGGATGGGAGTTACCTCTCAAGCCCCCAAAGCAAGATATAGTGGACTATGTACTTGGTCTCCGCTCCAGGATGGCTGAGTACATGAAAAAGGCAACCAAAAACCTTGAGGCTAGCCAGGAACTTCAGAAGGCCTGGCATGACCAAAAGGCTGTTCTGACTGTTTACCAGCCAGGACAGAAGGTGTGGGTGTTGGAGCCAGTGGCCCCAGCAGCTCTCCAAGACAAATGGAGTGGACCCCACACTATTGTTGAGCAGAAGGGTGAGGTCACTTACTTAGTGGACCTGGGAACACCCAGGAGTCCCCAAAGGGTTCTCCATGTCAACAGACTAAAGCCATATGTGGACAGGGCAGACATGGGCTTGCTCATGGCTACTGATGAAGGGCAGGAGGAAGAGAGTGACCCACTCCCTGACCTGCTCTCACAGAACCCTGACGATGGGTCAGTTGATGGTGCAGCCTTGGCAGGCAGCCTCACTACCCAGCAACAAACTGATTGCAGGCAAGTCCTCAATCAGTTTAGACATATGTTTTCACTGACACCCAGTCAGACCACCTGGTGCACTCATGAAGTGGACACTGGGGACAGTCTGCCTATTAAAAACAAGATTTATAGGCAACCTGACCATGTCAGGGACTGTATCAGGACTGAAGTCCAGAAAATGTTGGAATTGGGAGTGATTGAGCCCTCAGATAGCCCTTGGGCTAGTCCAGTAGTCCTAGTACCTAAACCTCACACCAGTGGTGGGAAAAGAGAGATGAGGTTTTGTGTAGACTACAGGGGTCTCAATGCAGTCACTAGGACTGATGCCCATCCAATACCCAGGGCAGATGAGCTCATAGATACTTTAGCCTCTGCCAAATATCTCAGCACATTTGACCTAACAGCTGGCTACTGGCAGATCCGACTAGCTGATACTGCAAAGCCCAAAACAGCATTTTCAACCCCTAGTGGGCATTATCAATTTGTGGTAATGCCCTTTGGTCTGAAAATGCACCTGCCACTTTCCAGAGGTTGGTGAACACAGTTCTCACAGGACTGGAAGCCTATAGTGCAGCTTATCTAGATGATATTGCTGTCTTTAGCTCCACCTGGGAGGATCACCTGGTCCACCTCAGGAATGTTTTACAGGCCCTGCAAAAGGCAGGCCTGACTATCAAGGCCACTAAGTGCCAGATAGGGCAGAGTCAGGTTGTGTACCTGGGCCACCTTGTGGGTGGAGGCCAGGTTCAACCTTTGCAGAGCAAGATCCAGACCATCATGGACTGGACTGCTCCCACTACCCAGACTCAGGTGAGAGCCTTCTTAGGCCTGACTGGGTACTATAGGAGATTTGTCAAGGGGTATGGATCAATAGTGACACCCTTGAATGACTTAACTTCTAAGAAAATGCCCAAAAAGGTTCAGTGGACAGCTAGCTGTCAAAAGGCATTTGATGACCTCAAGCAGGCCATGTGCACTGCTCCAATTCTGCAGAGTCCTGATTACTCCAAGAAGTTCATTGTTCAAACAGATGCATCTGAGTTGGGGGTAGGGGCTGTACTGTCACAATTGAATGAAGAAGGTCAGGATCAGCCAGTAGCTTTTATTAGCAGAAGGCTGACCCCTAGAGAGAAACGTTGGTCAGCCATAGAGAGGGATGCCTTTGCTGTGGTCTGGGCTCTGAAGAAGTTGAGGCCATACTTGTTTGGTACACACTTCCTGGTTCAGACAGACCATAAGCCCCTCTTATGGCTAAAACAAATGAAGGGTGAAAACCCCAAACTGCTTAGGTGGTCCATTTCCCAAACAGGGGATGGACTTTACAGTGGAACATAGGCCTGGGAGTAACCATGCGAATGCAGATGGACTCTCTAGGTATTTCAACTTAGAACATGAAGACTTAACTGGGCAAGGTTAGTTTAATGTCCCTACGTTTGGGGGGGGTTGTGTAGGAGAGTAGGATCTGCTTCACATGGGTACCCCCACTTTTTGCTGATGCTTCACTGGTTTTCGACATTAGTCTGGCTGGGGCCCTGCTATTCAGAACCCCAGCCTAGCTGTTTCCTCTTTAAAAGGGTCTCCATGTGCCTTAGGCACATCACTGATTGGGATATGGAGTGCCCTTGTAAGTCCCTAGTATATGGTATACTATGTACCAAGGGCATAGGTACCTCAGAGGCCTGCCAGGGGCTGCAGCATGTATTATGCCACCCCTGGTAGGCCATCCAAACTGACACCACAGGTCTGCTACTGCAGCCTGGGTAAGGTGGTGCATGCACCCCTTACTGTGGTATAGGTTACCTATATCACTAAATGCATACACACATATAAACCTATAAGTCACTCCTAAGGCAGGCCTTATCAATCCTAAAGGCAGAGTGCATGGTTCCTATGTGAGAGGGTGCACCTACATGAGCGGAGCCCCTCTGCGGCGTTCGGAGACCATCTCTGATGCTGTTTGTAGTGCAGCCTGACCATATACTCTTAAACGCATTATATCCTCGCGGTAAAATGCTAACTATGGAATGGCTGCACCTAAACATGTCGTGTTTGGTGTCAAACATCTTGAATACTACCCCCGCCAATCCTGGCGGCGGGGGTAGCATTCCACCCTTCTAGAGGGAAAGGCATGTTAACTCTGATGAGTCCGGTAACTTCTTTCCAGAGCCCTGGCATCACAAAATGGATGCTGCTGCCACAGACACGAGTCTGGCCTCCTGCTGCTGGACGAAACTCCGGCAGGGGAGGCCTGGACAATAGGTTTCCTGTCCCAGGGAGGTGTGACCACCTCCCCAGACAGGACAATGTGTATTGGGGCTGGGCGGGAGCACTTTCGGGTGCTTTGAAGTCCTGCACTGGGGGCACATTTGGTGTCCCTGTGCATACCCCAGTTCAAACCGGATCAGGGGCTTGCAGCCCCTGCTTTGGTGCGAACTGGACAAAGGGAAAGGGTGTAGCCACCCCTCTGCCCTGACCCACCCATAGGTGGGGCCACAGAGTAGTCCATCCCCTATTTTTAGAATAAAGGTAGGAACCCAGTCCTTAGGACTTTAGATTATACCTGGACGAAACTCTGACACTGAATCCTGGACCTTCGACGCTCTACGACAAGATTAGAGGACTGAAGAATCTCCCTTGGGGTCAAGGAGTGACTCCCCTGCTTGGCAGGCACCAAAGAAGCATCTGTCCGGTTCGCATCACTGAAGCTCCCGTCGGACGCCGAAGTCATCGCATCACCAGAGGTGGATTTTCAGACTTCCCCGAGGCTACCCTGAGTCCCCAGCAAAGCTGAGGCCCGTGGCTATCGTGGGTGACTTGAGATCGTGACCCCTGGACACCGAGCACACTTGCAAGTGCACCATCTTCTGGGTCTCCCAAGAAGTCGTGCTTTGGGCTTCGAGTAGCCCTAGCCTCCAGCACCACCTGCACCGAAGATCACTGGCCCCCACTCCACGAGTGTCCTGTAAGCCAGCTCCACGTGCGGCGTTACGAGGCTCCTTTGCGGTCGCTAGCCCATTGGCTAGTAGCCCTTGACGAAGGCCAATCTTTTCTTTACTTGGCATCCTGGTTGCTCCAGGCCTGCCCTCACTTACCCTCGCTGGGTGAGTTCCCCAGACCTTGCTGGTCTGCATCATCGACGATCTACATCTTACTCGAGACTTGCCGTTGCCAAGGCTTGTTTAGTCCAATCTGGTCGCCGACACCTCTGCACTCGACAAACATCGAGCAACAGCCCGAATCCTGCTCCTGGTCGCCGACAACGCCTCCCGAACCTCGTGGCTGAAGAGTCAAGACGACCGTCAACGCGCCTGAAGCACTCGACATCGGTGGGCATCTGTCCATCGCCTTCCTGGTCACTGGCTAGTGACCCAGACTCTGTCCCCTCTGCTTTCAGGTTCACCAGAACTCCGATCCACTCTTGGATCCACCCGGACACTTTTCTCCTGGTCGCCAGCAGCACTTTGCAGCAGATCGCCATACGAAACGATGACGAAACCCGACCCCGAAAGGCACCTATGCACCCGGCTTCCCTGGGTGAGGTAACACGAGTACTCCGGTGCTCCCGTGGGTAGAGACTCTTCAAAGTCCTAGATCTCAAAGGGTTTTGTCCTAGTCCTCTTTTAAGTGTCCCTTTCCTCTATTTTCCCGATCCCGACTTTCTCCATAGAAGTTAACGGCGTATCGCGGTTGTGTATTTACACTGCACGCGTCTCCCGTGGGTCCCCTGTGTCACTACCTTGGGTGGTTCCTTGTGGTCCAAGCACTTCTAGAGGCTCTAGGCCTAGTGTCTAGTTCAGTGGTGGTTCGCATACCACTTTATTGGTATATGGTTTGGTACGCCCCTAGGGCCCAAACGTGTATTTGTGCTATTACTGTGATTTAAGATCTTATAACCTATGTACTTCGAACTCTAGCCTCATAAAGAGACTAGAGGGGTGTGTTTAGTAATAAATACATATATTTTGAATATATACCTGGTGTGGTGCTCTTTCATTTGGTCACTCAAGAGATTATAGACTGGTAAAACAAGCTGCTTTACATTCCTTCAAGACTTAGCCTGAAGGCTGCTCTCCACAGCTACCACTATGATAGCTTTCAATAAGGTTGTCTTTAACCTACCTACCATAAGAGTCGATTTGGACTGGTGCAAGGTGCCCACTATAATTAGTGGACAGCATATGCCAGGCCAACTTCTCACACCCTGTACCTCCGGTGACACTTCCTCCCCATCTGGTGGCACTACCTATCCTCTAGTGACACTACCTGCCCCTCTAGTGACGCTCCCTGTCACTCTAGTGACACTCCCTGATCCTCTACGGACACTCGCTGCCTCTTTAGTAACAATCACTGCCCCTGCAGTGACACTCCCTGCCCCAACAGTAACAATCCCTGCGCTCCTGTGACACTCCCTGCCCCTCTAGTGACACTCGCTGCATCTCTAGTGACATTCCCCCCAATGAGACTTCCTGACCCTCTAGCGACACTCCCTCACCCTCTAGCGACACACCCTTCCCCTCTAGTCATGCTTCCTGACCCTCTAGTGACATTACCTGTCCCTCTACTGACACTGCATGACCCTCTAGTGGGACTCCCTCCTCCCTTAGTGACACTCAGTGCCCCACTACTGATACCCCCTCCCGCTGTAGTGACACTCCCTGTCCCTCTAGTGATACTCCCTCCCCCTCTCGTGACACTCCCTGACCCTCTAGTGATTTTCTTTGTCCCTCTAGTGACACACCCTGCCCCTCTGAAAACACTCCCCGCCCCTCCAGTGACACTCCCTGCACCTCCAGTGACACTCCCTGCACCTCCAGTTGCACTCCCTGCCTCTCTAGTGACACTCCTCCCAATGACACTCCCTGACCCTCTAGCAACACTCCCTCACACTATAACGACACTCCCTTCCCCTCTAGTCACACTCCCTGACCCTCTAGTGACATTACCTGCCCCTTACTGAAACTACCTGACACTCTAGTGGCACTCCCTGGCCCTCTACTGATACCCCCTCCCCCTCTAGTGACACTCACTCCCCTTCTAGTGACACTCCCTGCCCCTGTACTGACACTACCTCCTTCTCTAGTGTCACTCCCTGACCCTCAAGTGACACTACGTGCCCCTGCAGTGACACTCCCTCCCCCTCTGACTCTCCCTCCCCACTAGTGTCACTTGCTGCCCCTCTAGTGACACTATCTGCCCCTCTAGTGATTCTCCCTTTCCCCCATAGGGACGCTCCCTGTCCCTCTAGTTACACTCCCTGACCAATGAGTGATACTACCTGCCCCTACAGTGACACTCCTTCCCCCTTTAATGATTCTCCCACCCCATCTAGTGACCCTTTCTGTACCTCTACTGATACCACCCTCTCTCTCTAGTGACGCACCCTGTCTCTCAAGTGATACTCCATCCCCCTCTATTGACACTACCTGCCCCTCTAGTGACACTCACTCCCTTTCTAGTGACACTCCCAGCCCCTTTAGTGACACTCCCTGCTCCTCTAGTGACACTACCTCCCGTCTAGTGACACTACTTCCCCCTCTAGTGACGCTCCCTGCACCTCTAGTGATGCTCCCAGACCCTCTAGCGATACTCCCTGTAACTCTAGTGACACACCATGCCCCTCGTAAAGGACTTCCTGACCCTCTAGTGACACTACCCCTAAATGACACTCCCTGACCCTCTAGCGACACTCCCTTGCCCTCAAACGACACTCCCTTCCCCTCTAGTCACACTCCCTGACCCTCTAGTGACATTACCTGCCCCTCTACTGACAAGGCACTCCCTCCCCATCTGGTGACACTCAGTGACCCACTACTGATACCCCCTCCCCCTCTAGTGACACTGCATGTCCCTCTAGTGATACTCCCTCCCCCTCTAGTGACACTTCCTGCTCCTTAGTGACACTCACTCCCCTTCTGGTGGCACTCCCTCCCCCTCTAGTTACACTCCCTCCCCACTAGTGACACTCCCTGCCCCTCTAGTGATGTTCCCTGCCCCTCTAAAAACACTCCTTGACCCTCTAGGGACACTCCCTGCCCTCCAGTGAGACTCCCTGCCCCTGAAGTGGCACTCCCTGCCCTCCAGTGAGACTCCCTGACCCTCTAGTGACACTCCCTGCCTCTCTAGTGGCACTCCCCCCAATGACACTCCCTGACCCTCTAGCGACACTCCCTCACCCTCTAGCGACACACCCTTCCCCTCCAGTCACACTCCCTGACCCTCTAGTGACATTACCTGCCCCTCTACTGACACTGCCTGACCCTCTAGTGGAACGCCCTCCCCCTATAGTGACACTCAGTTCCCCACTACTGATACCCCCAACCCCTCTAGTGACACTCCCTGCCCATCTAGTGATGTTCCCTGTCCCTCTAGTGACACTCCCTGACCCTCTAGTGACACTCCCCCTAATGACACACCCTCACCCTCTAGCAACACTCCCTTCCCCTCTAGTCACACTCCCTGACCCTATAGTGACATTACTTGCCCCTCTACTGGCACTCCCTGCCCCTCCAGTGACACTCCCTGCGCCTCCAATGACAATCCCTGACCCTCTTGTGACACTCCCTTCCTCTCTAGTGACACTCCCCCCAATGACACTCACTGACCCTCTAGTGACACTCCCTCCTCCTCTATTTACACTCCCTCCCCACTAGTGACACTCCCTCCCCCTCTAGTGACACTACCTCCCCCTCTAGTAACACTACCTCCCCCTTTAGTGACACTCCCTGCCCCTCTGGTGACACTCCCTCACACTCTAGCAACACTCCCTCCCCCTCTATTTACACTCCCTCCCCACTAGTGACACTCCCTCCCCCTCTAGTGACACTACCTCCCCCTCTAGTGACACTCCCTGCCCCTGTGGTGACACTCCCTCACACTCTAACAACACTCCCTCCCCCTCTATTTACACTCCCTCCACACTAGTGACACTCACTCCCCCTCTAGTGACACTCCCTGACCCTCTAGTTACACTACCAGTCCCTCTAGTGACACTACCTGCCTCTGCAGTGACACTCCCTCCCCCTCTAATGACTCCGCCTCCCACTCCAGTGACACTTTCTGCCCCTCTACTGATACTCCTCCCCCTCTGGTGACACTCACTGTCCCTCTCTTAATACCCCCTCCCCCTCCAGTGACAATCCCTGACCCTCTTGTGACACTCCCTGCCTCTCTAGTTACACTCCTCCCCACTAGTGACACTCCCTGCCCCTCTAGTGACACTACCTCCCCCTCTAGTGACACTACCTGCCCCTCTAGCTTTACTCCCTGCCCCTCTAGTGACACTCCCTGACCCTCTAGCTTTACTCCCTGTCCCTCTAGTGACACACCCTGCCACTCTAAAAACACTCCCTGACTCTCTAGGGACACCACTTGCTGACCCTGTAGTGACACTCCCTGCCCCTGTATTGGCATTCCCTGCCCCTCCAGTGACACTCACTGTGCCTCCAGTGACAATCCCTGACCCTCTTGTGACACTCCCTGCCTCTCTAGTGACACTCCCCCCAATGACACTCAGTGACCCTCTAGCGACACTACCTCCCCCTCTATTTACATTCCCTCCCCCCTAGTGACACTCCCTCCCCCGCTAGTGACACTATCTCCCCCTCTAGTGACACTACCTGCTCCTCTAGTGACGCTCCCTGCCCCTCTAGCAACACTCCCTCATACTCTAGCGACACTCCCTCACACTCTAGCGACACTCCCTCCCGACTAGTGACACTCCCTTCCCTCTATTGACACTCCCTGACCCTCTAGTTACACTACCTGCCCCTCTAGTGACACTACCTGCCCCTCTAATGACTCCACCTCTCCCTCCAGTGACCTTCACTGTCCCTCTACTAATACCCCTGCCCCTCCAGTGACACTCCCTCCCCTCTAGTGACACTACCTGCCCCTCCAGTGACACTCCTTGCGCCTCCAGTGACAATCCCTGACCCTCTTGTGACACTCCCTTCCTCTCTAGTGACACTCCCCCAATGACACTAACTGACCCTCTAGCGACACTCCCTCCCCTCTATTTACACTCCCTCCCCACTAGTGACACTCCCTCCCCTCTAGTGACACTACCTCCCCTCTAGTGACACTACCTGCCCCTCTAGTGACACTCCCTGACCCTCTGGCGACACTCCATCACACTCTAGCAACACTCCCCCTCTATTAACACTCCCTCCCCACTAGTGACACTCCCTCCCCCTCTAGAGACACAACCTCCCCCTCTAGTGACACTACCTGCCCCTCTAGCTTTACTCCCTGTCCCTCTAGTGACACTCCCTGACCCTCTAGCTTTACTCCCTGCCCCTCTAGTGACACACCCTGCCCCTCTAGAAACACTCCCTGACCCTCTTGTGACACTCCCTGCCTCTCTAGTGACACTCCCCCAATGACACTCAGTGACCATCTATTTACACTCCCTCCCCTCTAGCGACACTCCCTCCCCTCTATTTACAGTCCCTCCCCACTAGTAACACTCCCTCCCCACTAGTGACACTCCCTGACCCTCTAGTTACACTACCTGCCCCTCTAGTGACACTATCTGCCCCTCTAATGACTCCACCTCCCCCTCCAGTGACACTCACTGTACCTCTACTAATACCCCCTCCCCCTCCAGCGACACTCCCTCCCACTCTAAGGACTCTGCCTCCCCCTCCAGTGACACTTTCTGCCCCTCTTCTGATACCCCTCCCCCTCTGGTGACACTCACTGTCCCTCTACTAATACCCCTCCCCCTCCAGTGACACTCACTGTCCCTCTAGTGATACTCCCTCCCCCTCTAGTGACACTACCTGCCCCTCTAGTGACATTCACTCCCCTTCTACTGACAATCCCTCCCCATCTAGTTACACTCCCTCCCCACTAGTGACACTCCCTGCCCCTCTAGTGACACAACCTCCTCCTCTAGTGACACTACCTGCCCCTCTAGCTTTACTCCCTGTCCCTCTAGTGACACTCCCTGACCCTCTAGCTTTACTCCCTGCCCCTCTAGTGACACACCCTGCCCCTCTAAAAACATTCCCTGACCCTCTAGGGAAACTTGCTGTCCTTGTAGTGACACTCCCTGCCCCTGTATAGGCACTCCCTGCCCCTCCAGTGACACTCACTGCACCTCCAGTGACAATCCCTGACCCTCTTGTGACACTCCTTGCCTCTCTAGTGACACTCCCCCCAATGACATTCACTGACCCTCTAGCACCACTCCCTCCCCCTCTATTTACATTCCCTCCCCCCTAGTGACACTCCCTCCCCCTCTAGTGACACTATCTCCCCCTCTAGTGACACTACCTGCCCCTTTAGTGACACTCCCTGCCCCTCTGGTGACACTCCCTCACACTCTAGCAACACTCCCTCCCCCTCTATTTACACTCCCTCCCCACTAGTGACACTCCCGCCCCTCTCGTGACACGACCTCCCCCTCTAGTGACACTCCCTGCCCCTGTGGTGACACTTCCTCACACTCTAACAACACTCCCTCCCCCTCTATTTACACTCCCTCCACACTAGTGACACTCCCTCCCCCTCTAGTGACACTCCCTGACCCTCTAGTTACACTACCTGCCTCTGCAGTGACACTCCCTCCCCCTCTAATGACTCCGCCTCCCACTCCAGTGACACTTTCTGCCCCTCTACTGATACTCCTCCCCCTCTGGTGACACTCACTGTCCCTCTCTTAATACCCCCTCCCCCTCCAGTGACAATCCCTGACCCTCTTGTGACACTCCCTGCCTCTCTAGTTACACTCCTCCCCACTAGTGACACTCCCTGCCCCTCTAGTGACACTACCTCCCCCTCTAGTGACACTACCTGCCCCTCTAGCTTTACTCCCTGCCCATCTAGTGACACTCCCTGACCCTCTAGCTTTACTCCCTGTCCCTCTAGTGACACACCCTGCCCCTCTAAAAACACTCCCTGACTCTCTAGGGACACCACTTGCTGACCCTGTAGTGACACTCCCTGCCCCTGTACTGGCATTCCCTGCACCTCCAGTGACACTCACTGCGCCTCCAGTGACAATCCCTGAACCTCTTGTGACACTCCCTGCCTCTCTAGTGACACTCCCCCAATGACACTCAGTGACCCTCTAGCGACACTGCCTCCCCCTCTATTTACATTCCCTCCCCCTAGTGACACTCCCTCCCCGCTAGTGACACTATCTCCCCCTCTAGTGACACTACCTGCTCCTCTAGTGACGCTCCCTGCCCCTCTAGCAACACTCCCTCATACTCTAGCGACACTCCCTCACACTCTAGCGACACTCCCTCCCAACTAGTGACACTCCCTTCCCCTCTATTGACACTCCCTGACCCTCTAGTTACACTACCTGCCCCTCTAGTGACACTACCTGCCCCTCTAATGACTCCACCTCTCCCTCCAGTGACCTTCACTGTCCCTCTACTAATAACCCCTGCCCCTCCAGTGACACTCCCTCCCCCTCTAGTGACACTACCTGCCCCTCCAGTGACACTCCTTGCGCCTCCAGTGACAATCCCTGACCCTCTTGTGACACTCCCTTCCTCTCTAGTGACACTCCCCCAATGACACTAACTGACCCTCTAGCGACACTCCCTCCCCCTCTATTTACACTCCCTCCCCACTAGTGACACTCCCTCCCCCTCTAGTGACACTACCTCCCCTCTAGTGTCACTACCTGCCCCTCTAGTGACACTCCCTGACCCTCTGGCGACACTCCATCACACTCTAGCAACACTCCCCCCCCTCTATTAACACTTCCTCCCCACTAGTGACACTCCCTCCCCCTCTAGAGACACAACCGCCCCCTCTAGTGACACTACCTGCCCCTCTAGCTTTACTCCCTGTCCCTCTAGTGACACTCCCTGACCCTCTAGCTTTACTCCCTGCCCCTCTAGTGACACACCCTGCCCCTCTAGAAACACTCCCTGACCCTCTTGTGACACTCCCTGCCTCTCTAGTGACACTCCCCCCAATGACACTCAGTGACCATCTATTTACACTCCCTCCCCCTCTAGCGACACTCCCTCCCCCTCTATTTACAGTCCCTCCCCACTAGTAACACTCCCTCCCCACTAGTGACACTCCCTGACCCTCTAGTTACACTACCTGCCCCTCTAGTGACACTATCTGCCCCTCTAATGACTCCACCTCCCCCTCCAGTGACACTCACTGTCTCTCTACTAATACCCCCTCCCCCTCCAGCGACACTCCCTCCCACTCTAAGGACTCTGCCTCCCCCTCCAGTGACACTTTCTGCCCCTCTACTGATACCCCTCCCCCTCTGGTGACACTCACTGTCCCTCTACTAATACCCCTCCCCCTCCAGTGACACTCACTGTCCCTCTAGTGATACTCCCTCCCCCTCTAGTGACACTATCTCCCCCTCTAGTGACACTACCTGCCCCTCTAGTGACGCTCCCTGCACCTCTAGCGACACTCCCTCATACTCTAGCGACACTCCCTCACACTCTAGCGACACTCCCTCCCGACTAGTGACACTCCCTCCCCCTCTAGTGACACTCCCTGACCCTCTAGTTACACTACCTGCCCCTCTAGTGACACTACCTGCCCCTCCAGTGACACTCCTTGCGCCTCCAGTGACAATCCCTGACCCTCTTGTGACACTCCCTGCCTCTCTAGTGACACTCCCCCCAATGACACTCAGTGACCCTCTAGCGACACTGCCTCCCCCTCTATTTACATTCCCTCCCCCCTAGTGACACTCCCTCCCCCGCTAGTGACACTATCTCCCCCTCTAGTGACACTACCTGCTCCTCTAGTGACGCTCCCTGCCCCTCTAGCAATACTCCCTCATACTCTAGCGACACTCCCTCACACTCTAGCGACACTCCCTCCCGACTAGTGACACTCCCTTCCCCTCTATTGACACTCCCTGACCCTCTAGTTACACTACCTGCCCCTCTAGTGACACTACCTGCCCCTCTAATGACTCCACCTCTCCCTCCAGTGACCTTCACTGTCCCTCTACTAATACCCCCTGCCCCTCCAGTGACAATCCCTCCCCCTCTAGTGACACTACCTGCCCCTCCAGTGACACTCCTTGCGCCTCCAGTGACAATCCCTGACCCTCTTGTGACACTCCCTTCCTCTCTAGTGACACTCCCCCAATGACACTAACTGACCCTCTAGCGACACTCCCTCCCCCTCTATTTACACTCCCTCCCCACTAGTGACACTCCCTCCCCCTCTAGTGACACTACCTCCCCCTCTAGTGACACTACCTGCCCCTCTAGTGACACTCCCTGACCCTCTGGCGACACTCCATCACACTCTAGCAACACTCCCCCCCCCTCTATTAACACTTCCTCCCCACTAGTGACACTCCCTCCCCCTCTAGAGACACAACCTCCCCCTCTAGTGACACTACCTGCCCCTCTAGCTTTACTCCCTGTCCCTCTAGTGACACTCCCTGACCCTCTAGCTTTACTCCCTGCCCCTCTAGTGACACACCCTGCCCCTCTAGAAACACTCCCTGACCCTCTTGTGACACTCCCTGCCTCTCTAGTGACACTCCCCCAATGACACTCAGTGACCATCTATTTACACTCCCTCCCCTCTAGCGACACTCCCTCCCCCCTCTATTTACAGTCCCTCCCCACTAGTAACACTCCCTCCCCACTAGTGACACTCCCTGACCCTCTAGTTACACTACCTGCCCCTCTAGTGACACTATCTGCCCCTCTAATGACTCCACCTCCCCTCCAGTGACACTCACTGTCTCTCTACTAATACCCCCTCCCCTCCAGCGACACTCCCTCCCACTCTAAGGACTCTGCCTCCCCTCCAGTGACACTTTCTGCCCCTCTACTGATACCCCTCCCCTCTGGTGACACTCACTGTCCCTCTACTAATACCCCTCCCCCTCCAGTGACACTCACTGTCCCTCTAGTGATACTCCCTCCCCCTCTAGTGACACTACCTGCCCCTCTAGTGACATTCACTCCCCTTCTACTGACAATCCCTCCCCCTCTAGTTACACTCCCTCCCCACTAGTGACACTCCCTGCCCCTCTAGTGACACAACCTCCCCCTCTAGTGACACTACCTGCCCCTCTAGCTTTACTCCCTGTCCCTCTAGTGACACTCCCTGACCCTCTAGCTTTACTCCCTGCCCCTCTAGTGACACACCCTGCCCCTCTAAAAACACTCCCTGACCCTCTAGGGAAACTTGCTGTCCTTGTAGTGACACTCCCTGCCCCTGTATAGGCACTCCCTGCCCCTCCAGTGACACTCACTGCACCTCCAGTGACAATCCCTGACCCTCTTGTGACACTCCTTGCCTCTCTAGTGACACTCCCCCCAATGACACTCACTGACCCTCTAGCACCACTCCCTCCCCCTCTATTTACATTCCCTCCCCCCTAGTGACACTCCCTCCCCCTCTAGTGACACTATCTCCCCCTCTAGTGACACTACCTGCCCCTCTAGTGACGCTCCCTGCACCTCTAGCGACACTCCCTCATACTCTAGCGACACTCCCTCACACTCTAGCGACACTCCCTCCCGACTAGTGACACTCCCTCCCCCTCTAGTGACACTCCCTGACCCTCTAGTTACACTCCCTGCCCCTCTAGTGACACTACCTGCCCCTCCAGTGACACTCCTTGCGCCTCCAGTGACAATCCCTGACCCTCTTGTGACACTCCCTTCCTCTCTAGTGACACTCCCCCAATGACACTAACTGACCCTCTAGCGACACTCCCTCCCCCTCAATTTACACTCCCTCCCCACTAGTGACACTCCCTCCCCCTCTAGAGACACAATCTCCCCCTCTAGTGACACTACCTGCCCCTCTAGCTTTACTCCCTGTCCCTCTAGTGACACTCCCTGACCCTCTAGCTTTACTCCCTGCCCCTCTAGTGACACACCCTGCCCCTCTAGAAACACTCCCTGACCCTCTAGGGAAACTTGCTGTCCTTGTAGTGACACTCCCTGCCCCTGTATAGGTACTCCCTGCCCCTCCAGTGACACTCACTGCGCCTCCAGTGACAATCCCTGACCCTCTTGTGACACTCCATCACACTCTAGCAACACTCCCTCCCCCTCTATTTACACTCCCTCCCCACTAGTGACACTCCCTCCCCCTCTAGAGACACAACCTCCTCCTCTAGTGACACTACCTGCCCCTCTAGCTTTACTCCCTGTCCCTCTAGTGACACTCCCTGACCCTCTAGAAACACTCCCTGACCCTCTAGGGAAGCTTGCTGTCCTTGTAGTGACACTCCCTGCCCCTGTATAGGCACTCCCTGCCCCTCCAGTGACACTCACTGCGCCTCCAGTGACAATCCCTGACCCTCTTGTGACACTCCTTGCCTCTATAGTGACACTCCCCCCAATGACACTCACTGACCCTCTAGCGACACTCCCTCCCCCTCTATTTACATTCCCTCCCCACTAGTGACACTCCCTCCCCGCTCGTGACACTATCTCCCCTCTAGTGACACTACCTGCCCCTCTAGTGACGCTCCCTGCCCCTCTAGCGACACTCCCTCATACTTTAGCGACACTCCCTCACACTCTAGCGACACTCCCTCCCGACTAGTGACACTCCCTCCCCCTCTAGTGACACTCCCTGACCCTCTAGTTACACTACCTGCCCCTCTAGTGACACTACCTGCCTCTGCAGTGACACTCCCTCCCCCTCTAATGAATCTGCCTCCCCCTCCAGTGACACTTTCTGCCCCTCTACTGATACCCCTCCCCCTCTGGTGACACTCACTGTCTCTCTACTAATACCCCCTCCCCCTCCAGTGACAATCCCTGACCCTCTTGTGACACTCCCTGCCTCTCTAGTTACAATCCCTCCCCACTAGTGACACTCCCTGCCCCTCTAGTGACACTACCTCCCCCTCTAGTGACACTACCTGCCCCTCTAGCTTTACTCCCTGCCCCTCTAGTGACACTCCCTGATCCTCTAGCTTTACTCCCTGTCCCTCTAGTGACACACCCTGCCCCTCTAAAAACACTCCCTGACCCTCTAGGGACACTTGCTGTCCCTGTAGTGACACTCCCTGCCCCTGTATTGGCACTCCCTGTCCCTCCAGTGACACTCGCTGCGCCTCCAGTGACAATCCCTGACCCTCTTGTGACACTCCCTGCCTCTCTAGTGACACTCCCCCCAATGACACTCAGTGACCATCTATTTACACTCCCTCACACTCTAGCGACACTCCCTCCCCCTCTATTTATACTCCCTCCCCACTAGTGACACTCCCTCCCCCTCTAGTGACAGTACCTCCCCCTCTAGTGACACTACCTCCCCCTCTAGTGACACTCCCTGATCCTCTAGTTACACTACCTGCCCCTCTAGTGACACTACCTGCCCCTCTAGTGACACTACCTGCCCCTCTAATGACTCCACCTCCCCCTCCAGTGACACTCACTGTACCTCTACTAATACCCCCTCCCCCTCCAGCGACACTCCCTCCCACTCTAATGACTCTGCCTCCCCCTCCAGTGACACTTTCTGCCCCTCTACTGATACCCCTCCCCCTCTGGTGACACTCACTGTCCCTCTAATAATACCCCTCCCCCTCCAGTGACACTCACTGTCCCTCTAGTGATACTCCCTCCCCCTCTAGTGACACTACCTGCCCCTCTAGTGACATTCACTCCCCTTCTACTGACAATCCCTCCCCCTCTAGTTACACTCCCTCCCCACAAGTGACACTCCCTGCCCCTCTAGTGACACTACATCCCCCTCTAGTGACACTACCTGCCCCTCTAGCTTTACTCCCTGTCCCTCTAGTGACACTCCCTGACCCTCTAGCTTTACTCCCTGCCCCACGAGAGACACACCCTGCCCCTCTAAAAACACTCCCTGACCCTCTAGGGACACTTGCTGTCCTTGTAGTGACACTCCCTGCCCCTGTATAAGCACACCCTGCCCCTCCAGTGACACTCACTGTGCCTCCAGTGACAATCCCTGACCCTCTTGTGACACTCCCTGCCTCTTTAAGTGACACTCCCCCCAATGACACTCACTATCCCTCTAGCGACACTCCATCACACTCTAGCCACACTCCCTCCCCCTCTATTTACACTCCCTCCCCCTAGTGACACTCCCTCCCCCTCTAGTGACACTATCTCCCCCTCTAGTGACACTACCTGCCCCTCTAGTGACGCTCCCTGCCCCTCTAGCGACACTCCCTCACACTCTAGCGACACTCCCTCCCCACTAGTGACGCTCCCTTCCCCTCTAGTGACACTCCCTGACCCTCTAGTTACACTACCTGCCCCTCTAGTGACACTACCTGCCCCTCTAATGACTCCACCTCCCCATCCAGTGACACTCACTGTCCCTCTACTAATACCGCCTGCCGCTCCAGTGACACTCCCTCCCCCTCTAGTGACACTACCTCCCCCTCTAGTGACACTACCTGCCTCTGCAGTGACACTCCCTCCCCCTCTAATGACTCCGCCTCCCCCTCCAGTGACACTTTCTGCCCCTCTACTGATACCCCTCCCCCTCTGGTGACACTCACTGTACCTCTACTAATACCCCTTCCCCCTCTGGTGACACTCACTGTCCCTCTACTAATACCCCTCCCCCTCCAGTGACACTCACTGTAGGAGAGTAGGATCTGCCTCTTATGTTGCCCCCACTTTTTTTCTGATGTTTACACTGGTTTCTGGCTATAGTCTGGCTGGGACCCTGCTAATCAGGGCCCCAGCCTCTCTGTTCTCTCTAAACGATTTGGAGTGCACTCTAGGTGCACTAGTGATTGGATACTGTGGCACCTTATGAGTCCCTAGTATATGGTACCTTAGGTACCAAGGGCATAGGTACTTCACAGGCCTACCAGGGGCTGTAGCATGTATTATGCCACCCCTGGGAAGCAGACTAAATCTGACACCACAGGCCTGCTACTGCAGCCTGAGTGAGGAAGTGCTAGCACTCCTCACTGAGATATAGGTTCCCTATATCTCTCCTACACACACATATAACCCTATCAGTCACCCCTAAGGCAGGCCCTATCAATCCTGAGGGCAGGGTGCTTGGCTTCTATGTGAGGGGGTGCCTCTGCCTGAGCAGGGCCCCTCTGCAGCTCTCAGAGTCCATTCTCTGGTGCTGTTTGTGGATGCGGTTAAACCATATACTTTTAAGTGCATTATATCCTCGCGGTAAAATGCTAACTTTGGAATGGCTGCATTGAAACATGTCGTGTTTGGTGTCAAACACCTTGGAATACTACCCCCCTGCCAGTCCTGGCGGCGGGTGTAGCATTCCACCCTTCTAGAGGGATAGACATGTACCTACTGTGGAAACGCAGTAGAATCCTGCAGAGCCCTGGCATCACAAAATGGATGCCACCAGTCACAGACACTGGGCTGCCCTCCTGCTGATGACCAACACTCGCAGTGGAGGAAGCCCAACAATAGATATCCTGTCCCAAGGGGGTGTGACCACCTTCCAGACAGGGTTTAGTGTATTGGGGCTGGGTGGGTGCACTCTTAGAGTGCTTTGAAGTCCTGCACTGGGGGAGCAGAAGGCTCCTCTGTGCATATGCCAGTTCAAACCGGCTCAAGGGCTACCTGTCCCTGCCCTGGCGCGAAACTGGACAAAGGGAAGTGGGTGTAGCCACCCACTCCCCTGACCCTCCCATAGGTAGGGTCATAGAGCTAGTCCCTCCCTTTCTTTTAGTATAAGAGGGGGAACCTGTGCATTGCAACCTAGATTTCCCTGGACGACGCTCTACAAGAAGAATCCCGGACCTTCGACGTTCCACTACCTTTGGAAGACGGAAGAATCTCCCTTGGAGTCAAGGAGTGACTCCCCTGCTTGGCAGGCACCAAAAACTACAAACGACGGTCGCAAACTACGCTGCTCCCGCCGGAGTCCGAAGTCCCTGCAGCCCAAGAAGTGGATTTCCTGACTTCTCAAAGGCCATCGTGAGTCCCCAGCAAAGCTGAGGCCAGTGGACCCCAAGAGTAACGAGGAACCGCGACCCCTGGGTATCGTGCACTATTGTCGAGTGCAACCCCTTCACAACGTTCCACGAACTTGTGCTTTGGACCACGTATGGTCCCAGCCTCCATCAGGAATCCCTCCTAAGATCAGAGGCCTACCACGTCCCGAGTGACCGTGGGCCCCTGTGAGTGAATCCTCCCGAGGCGTCTTCGCGATCCCTTGCCAGCCGGCTTGTGGGTCCCCAGAAGACTTTCTAAAGAAACCAAAGGGCTCCCCTGGTTGCTCCAGGCCTGCCCTGACTTACCCTCGCTGGGTGAGTCCCACAGACCTTGCTGGCCTGCGCCATTGCCTCTTCACACTTTCCCAGAGACTTGCTGTTACCAAGGCTTGTTGGCTCCGATTGAGTCGCCGACACCGCAGTAAGCTGCAGACATCGTGGGACACGCCGAATCCAGCTCCTGGTTGTCGGCGACGCCTCCTGGACCTCGTGGCTGAAGAGTCAAGGCAACCGCGAACGACCTGAATCCTGCAACGACGGTGGGCATCCATCTTCCTTGCCCCGAGTCACTGCCAAGTGACTTTGAACACTGTCCCCTCTGCTTTCAGGTCTTCCATCTTCTGAATCCAGGCTTGGATTCCTCCGGACACTTCTCCTGTCGCCGCAAGCAGCAAGTCTTCACTGGCTCCCATTGAAAACGACACCGCGACCCGACACCAAAGAACACCTATGCACCCGGCTCCCCTGGGTGAGGTAACTTCAGCACTACGGTGCTCCTGTGGGTGTGGGCCCTAGAACTACTTACCCTGTAAGTGACTTGCTTGTAGCTTCCCTAGAAGTGTCCTAAAACTCTTACTTTCCAAGTGCGACTATCGCGCTGACTCGTACATGGTTCGCGTCTGTGTTAGACACACCGCGTCCAACTCCCTTGCAAGCCTATCTGTAACCGTATCCTTCGACTCGTACTGAGTCCGATCGGTGTGTTCGCCTCGAACACGCAAGGGACCTTTAACATTGAAATCTCAATCGCGTCTGAGTGCATAGACTCGCACAGGACTCGCACCGGTGCCTGGTCACCGCGTCCGTCCCCTGTGGGTCTCCTACAACTACCTGGGGTGGTTCTTGGGGGTCCCTCGATTCTAGATGCCCTAGACCTAGGTCTAGCAAACTAAGATTGTGATATTCGATTGTGCTTAACTTATTTTGATAACATTTGACTTGTACATATGTTCCTGACTTCTAATCTCATAAAGAGATTAGTAGAGAGTGTTTATTAATAAATACATATATATTTGATATATATACCTGTGTGGTGTCTTTTCATTTGGTGATTCAAGAGATTGTGTGGTAAAACAAGCTGCTTTACATTCCTTCAAGACTTAGCCTGAAGGCTGCTCTCCACAGCTACCACTAGGATAGCTTTCTATAAAGGTTGTCTTAAACCTATCTACCATAAGAGTCGAATTGTTCTGGTGCAAGGTGTCCACTTTAATTAGTGAACAGCATATACCAGGCCAACTTCTCACACTCACTGTCCCTCTACTAATACTCCCTCCCCCTCTAGTGACACTACCTGCCCCTCTAGTGACATTCACTCCCCTTCTACTGACAATCCCTCCCCCTCTAGTTACACTCCCTCCCCTCTAGTGACACTATCTGCCCCTCTAGTGACACTACCTCCCCCTCTAGTGATACTACCTGCCCCTCTAGCTTTACTCCCTCTAGTGACACTCTCTGACCCTCTAGATTTACTCCCTGTCCCTCCAGTGACACACCCTGCCCCTCTAAAAACACTCCCTGACCCTCTAGGGACACTTGCTGTCCCTGTAGTGACACTCCCTGCGCCTCCAGTGACACTCCCTTACCCTCTTGTAACACTCTCTGCCTCTCTAGTGACACTCCCCCAATTATACTCACTGACCCTCTAGTGGCCCACCCTCCCCCTATAGTGACACTCAGTGCCCCACTACTGATACCCCTCCAGTGGCACTCCCTCCCCCTCTAGTGACACTTCCTGCTCCTCTAGTGACACTCACTCCCCTTCTAGTGACACTCCCTGCCCCTCCAGTGACACTCCTGTGCCTCCAGTGACACTCCCTGCTTCTTCAGTGACAATACCTCCCCCTCTAGTGACAGTACCTGCCCCTCTAGTGACCCTCCCCGTCCCTCTAGTGACACTCACTCTCCCTCTAGTGATACTCCCTGTTCCTCCAGTGACACACCCTGCCCCTCTAAAAACACTCCCTGACCCTCTAGGGACACTCGCCGCCCCTGTAGTAACAATCCCAGTGCCTCCAGTGACACTCCCTGACCCTCCAGTCACACTCCCTGACCCTCTAGTGACATTACCTGCCTCTTTACTGACACTGTATGACCCTGTAGTGGCACTCCCTCCCCCTCTAGTGACACTTCCTGCTCCTCAAGTGACACTCCCTGACCCCCTACTGATATTCCACCCCCTCTAGTGACACTTCCTGCTCCTCTAGTGACACTCACTCCCCTTCTAGTGGCACTACCTACCCCTCCAGTGACACTTCCTGTGCCTCCGGTGACACTCCCTGCCCTTCTAGTGACACTACCTCCCCCTCTAGTGACACTACCTGCCCCTGAAGTGACGCTCCCTGCCCCTCTAGTGACACTCCCTGACCCTCTAGTGATACTCCCTGTCCCTCTGGTGACCCTCACTGCCCCTGAAGTGACACTCCCTGCCCCTCCAGTGACACTCCCTGCGACTCTAGCGACACTCCCTGACCCTCTAGTGACACTCCCTGCCTCTCTAGTGACACTCCCCCCAATGACACTCCATCAACCTCCAGCGACACACCCTCCCACTCTAGTCACACTCCCTCCCCACAAGTGACACTCCCTGCCCCTCTAGTGACACTACATCCCCCTCTAGTGACACTACCTGCCCCTCTAGCTTTACTCCCTGTCCCTCTAGTGACACTCCCTGACCCTCTAGCTTTACTCCCTGCCCCACGAGAGACACACCCTGCCCCTCTAAAAACACTCCCTGACCCTCTAGGGACACTTGCTGTCCTTGTAGTGACACTCCCTGCCCTGTATAAGCACACCCTGCTCCTCCAGTGACACTCACTGTGCCTCCAGTGACAATCCCTGACCCTCTTGTGACACTCCCTGCCTCTTTAAGTGACACTCCCCCCAATGACACTCACTATCCCTCTAGCCACACTCCCTCCCCCTCTATTTACACTCCCTCCCCCTAGTGACACTCCCTCCCCCTCTAGTGACACTATCTCCCCCTCTAGTGACACTACCTGCCCCTCTAGTGACGCTCCCTGCCCCTCTAGCGACACTCCCTCACACTCTAGCGACACTCCCTCCCCACTAGTGACGCTCCCTTCCCCTCTAGTGACACTCCCTGACCCTCTAGTTACACTACCTGCCCCTCTAGTGACACTACCTGCCCCTCTAATGACTCCACCTCCCCTCCAGTGACACTCACTGTCCCTCTACTAATACCGCCTGCCGCTCCAGTGACACTCCCTCCCCTCTAGTGACACTACCTCCCCCTCTAGTGACACTACCTGCCTCTGCAGTGACACTCCCTCCCCTCTAATGACTCCGCCTCCCCTCCAGTGACACTTTCTGCCCCTCTACTGATACCCCTCCCCTCTGGTGACACTCACTGTACCTCTACTAATACCCCTTCCCCTCTGGTGACACTCACTGTCCCTCTACTAATACCCCTCCCCTCCAGTGACACTCACTGTAGGAGAGTAGGATCTGCCTCTTATGTTGCCCCCACTTTTTTTCTGATGTTTACACTGGTTTCTGGCTATAGTCTGGCTGGGACCCTGCTAATCAGGGCCCCAGCCTCTCTGTTCTCTCTAAACGATTTGGAGTGCACTCTAGGTGCACTAGTGATTGGATACTGTGGCACCTTATGAGTCCCTAGTATATGGTACCTTAGGTACCAAGGGCATAGGTACTTCACAGGCCTACCAGGGGCTGAAGCATGTATTATGCCACCCCTGGGAAGCAGACTAAATCTGACACCACAGGCCTGCTACTGCAGCCTGAGCGAGGAAGTGCTAGCACCCCTCACTGAGATATAGGTTCCCTATATCTCTCCTACACACACATATAACCCTATCAGTCACCCCTAAGGCAGGCCCTATCAATCCTGAGGGCAGGGTGCTTGGCTTCTATGTGAGGGGGTGCCTCTGCCTGAGCAGGGCCCCTCTGCAGCTCTCAGAGTCCATTCTCTGGTGCTGTTTGTGGATGCGGTTAAACCATATACTTTTAAGTGCATTATATCCTCGCGGTAAAATGCTAACTTTGGAATGGCTGCATTGAAACATGTCGTGTTTGGTGTCAAACACCTTGGAATACTACCCCCCTGCCAGTCCTGGCGGCGGGTGTAGCATTCCACCCTTCTAGAGGGATAGACATGTACCTACTGTGGAAACGCGGTAGAATCCTGCAGAGCCCTGGCATCACAAAATGGATGCCACCAGTCACAGACACTGGGCTGCCCTCCTGCTGATGACCAACACTCGCAGTGGAGGAAGCCCAACAATAGATATCCTGTCCCAAGGGGGTGTGACCACCTTCCAGACAGGGTTTAGTGTATTGGGGCTGGGTGGGTGCACTCTTAGAGTGCTTTGAAGTCCTGCACTGGGGGAGCAGAAGGCTCCTCTGTGCATATGCCAGTTCAAACCGGCTCAAGGGCTACCTGTCCCTGCCCTGGCGCGAAACTGGACAAAGGGAAGTGGGTGTAGCCACCCACTCCCCTGACCCTCCCATAGGTAGGGTCATAGAGCTAGTCCCTCCCTTTCTTTTAGTATAAGAGGGGGAACCTGTGCATTGCAACCTAGATTTCCCTGGACGACGCTCTACAAGAAGAATCCCGGACCTTCGACGTTCCACTACCTTTGGAAGACGGAAGAATCTCCCTTGGAGTCAAGGAGTGACTCCCTGCTTGGCAGGCACCAAAAACTACAAACGACGGTCGCAAACTACGCTGCTCCCGCCGGAGTCCGAAGTCCCTGCAGCCCAAGAAGTGGATTTCCTGACTTCTCAAAGGCCGTCGTGAGTCCCCAGCGAAGCTGAGGCCAGTGGACCCCAAGAGTAACGAGGAACCGCGACCCCTGGGTACCGTGCACTATTGTCGAGTGCAACCCCTTCACAACGTTCCACGAACTTATGCTTTGGACCACGTATGGTCCCAGCCTCCATCAAGAATCCCTCCTAAGATCAGAGGCCTACCATGTCCCGAGTGACCGTGGGCCCCTGTGAGTGAATCCTCCCGAGGCGTCTTCGCGATCCCTTGCCAGCCGGCTTGTGGGTCCCCAGAAGACTTTCTAAAGAAACCAAAGGGCTCCCGTGGTTGCTCCAGGCCTGCCCTGACTTACCCTCGCTGGGTGAGTCCCACAGACCTTGCTGGTCTGCGCCATTGCCTCTTCACACTTTCCCAGAGACTTGCTGTTACCAAGGCTTATTGGCTCCGATTGAGTCGCCGACACCGCAGTAAGCTGCAGACATCGTGGGACACGCCGAATCCAGCTCCTGGTCATCGGCGACGCCTCCTGGACCTCATGGCTGAAGAGTCAAGGCAACCGCGAACGACCTGAATCCTGCGACGACGGTGGGCATCCATCTTCCTTGCCCCGAGTCACTGCCAAGTGACTTTGAACACTGTCCCCTCTACTTTCAGGTCTTCCATCTTCTGAATCCAGGCTTGGATTCCTCCGGACACTTCTCCTGTCGCCGCAAGCAGCAAGTCTTCACTGGCTCCCATTGAAAACGACGCCGCGACCCGACACCAAAGAACACCTATGCACCCGGCTCCCCTGGGTGAGGTAACTTCAGCACTACGGTGCTCCTGTGGGTGTGGGCCCTAGAACTACTTACCCTGTAAGTGACTTGCTTGTAGCTTCCCTAGAAAGCAGAGGGGACAGAGTCTGGGTCACTAGCCAGTGACCAGGAAGGCGATGGACAGATGCCCACCGATGTCGATTGCTTCAGGTGCGTTGACGGTCGTCTTGACTCTTCAGCCACGAGGTCCAGGAGGCGTTGTCGGCAACCAGGAGCAGGATTCGGGCTGGTACACGATGTTTGTCGAGTGCTGAGGTTTCGGCGACCGGATTGGACCCAACAAGCCTTGGCAACGGCAAGTCTCGATGAAGATGAAGATCGTCGATGGTGCAGACCAGCAAGGTCTGGGGAACTCACCCAGCGAAGGTAAGTGAGGGCAGGCCTGGAGCAAACAGGATGCCAAGTAAGAAAAAGATTGGCCTTCGTTAAGGGCTACTAGCCAACGGGCTAGTGACCGCAAAGGAGCCTCGAGACGTCGCACGTGGATCTGGCTCACAGGACACTCGTGGAGTGGAGGCCAGTGATCTTCGGTGCAGTTGGTGCTGAAGGCTAGGGCTACTCGGAGCCCAAAGCACGACTTCGTGGGAGACCCAGAAGAGGATGCACTTGCAAATGTGCTTGGTGTCCAGGGGTCACGGTCTCACGTCACCCACAATAGCTACGGGCCTCAGCTTTGCTGGGGACTCAGGGTAGCCTCGGTGAAGTCTGAGAATCCACCTCTGGTGATGCGATGACTTCGGCGTCCGACGGGAGCTTCAGAAATGCGAACCGGACAGATGCTTGTTTGGTGCCTGCCAAGCAGGGGAGTCACTCCTTGACCCCAAGGGAGATTCTTCTGTCCTCTTATCGTGAGTAGAGCGTCGAAGGTCCAGGATTCTGTTTCAGAGTTTCGTCCAGGGATAATCTAAAGTCCTAAGGACTGGGTTCCTATACTTATACCAAGTTTAGGGGTTGGACTACTCTGTGGCCCCACCTATGGGTGGGTCAGGGCAGAGGGGTGGCTACACCCTTTCCCTTTGTCCAGTTCGCGCCAAAGCAGGGGCTGGAAGCCCCTGATCCGGTTTGAACTGGGGTATGCACAGGGACACCAAATGTGCCCCCAGTGCAGGACTTCAAAGCACCCAGAGGGTGCTCCCGCCCAGCCCCAATACACATTATCCTGTCTGGGGAGGTGGTCACACCTCCCTGCAACAGGAAACCTATTGTCCAGGCCTCCCCTGCCGGAGTTTCGTCCAGCAGCAGGAGGCCAGACTTGTGTCTGTGGCAGCAGCATCCATTTTGTGATGCCAGGGCTTTAGGAAGAAGTTACCGGGTAGACCAGTGTGTACATGTCTCTCCCTCTAGAAGGGTGGAATGCTACCCCCGCCGCCAGGATTGGCGGGGGGGTAGTATTCCAAGATGTTTGACACCAAACACGACATGTTTTGATGCAGTCATTCCAAAGTTAGCATTCTACCGCGAGGATATAATGCACTTAAGAGTATATGGGTTAACCGCATTTACAAACAGCCCCAGAGAATGGACTCTGGGCACTGCAGAAGGGCCCTGCTCATGCAGTGGCACCCTCTCACATAAGAACCAAGCACTCTGCCTTCAGGATTGATAAGGCCTGCTGTAGGAGTGACTTATAGGTTTATATATGTGTAAGTATGTAGTGATATAGGTAACCTATATCACAGTAAGGGGTGCATGCACCACCTTACCCAGGCTGCAGTAGCAGACCTGTGGTGTCATTTTGGATGGCCTTCCAGGGGTGGCATAATACATGCTGCAGCCCCTGGCAGGCCTCTGAGGTACCTATGCCCTTGGTACATAGTATACCATATACTAGGGACTTATAAGGGCACTCCAGATTCCACTAGAGATGTGCCTAAGGCACATGGAAACCATTTTAGAGAGGAAGCAGCTAGGCTGGGGCTCTGATTAGCAGGGCCCCAGCCAGACTAATGTCGAAAAACAGTGAAGCATCAGCAAAAAGTGGGGGTACCCATGTGAAGCAGATCCTACTCTCCTACACAACCCCCCAAACGTAGGGACATTAAACTAACCTTGCCCAGTTAAGTCTTCATGTTCTAAGTGGAAGTACCTAGAGAGTCCATCTGCATTGGCATGGTTACTCCCAGGTCTATGTTCCACTGTAAAGTCCATCCCCTGTAGGGAAATGGACCACCTAAGCAGTTTGGGGTTTTCACCCTTCATTTGTTTTAGCCATAAGAGGGGCTTATGGTCTGTCTGAACCAGGAAGTGTGTACCAAACAAGTATGGCCTCAACTTCTTCAGAGCCCAGACCACAGCAAAGGCCTCCCTCTCTATGGCTGACCAACGTTTCTCTCTAGGGGTCAGCCTTCTGCTAATGAAAGCTACTGGCTGATCCTGACCTTCTTCATTCAATTGTGACAGTACAGCCCCTACCCCCAATTCAGATGCATCAGTTTGAACAATGAACTTCTTGGAGTAATCAGGACTCTGTAGAATGGGAGCAGTGCACATGGCCTGCTTCAGGTCATCAAATGCCTTTTGACAGCTAACTGTCCACTGAACCTTTTTGGGCATTTTCTTAGAAGTTAAGTCATTCAGGGGTGTCACTATTGATCCATACCCCTTGACAAATCTCCTATAGTACCAGTCAGGCCTAAGAAGGCTCTCACCTGAGTCTGGGTAGTGGGAGCAGTCCAGTCCATGATGGTCTGGATCTTGCTCTGCAAAGGTTGAACATGGCCTCCACCCACAAGGTGGCCCAGGTACACAACCTGACTCTGCCCTATCTGGCACTTAGTGGCCTTGATAGTCAGGCCTGCCTTTTGCAGGGCCTGTAAAACATTCCTGAGGTGGACCAGGTGATCCTCCCAGGTGGAGCTAAAGACAGCAATATCATCTAGATAGGCTGCACTATAGGCTTCCAGACCTGTGAGAACTGCATTCACCAGCCTCTGGAAAGTGGCAGGTGCATTCTTCAGACCAAAGGGCATCACCACAAATTGATAATGCCCACTAGAGGTTGAGAATGCTGTTTTGGGCTTTGCAGTATCAGCTAGTCTGATCTGCCAGTAGCCAGCTGTCAAGTCAAATGTGCTGAGATATTTGGCTGAGGCCAAAGTATCTATGAGCTCATCTGCCCTTGGTATTGGATGGGCATCAGTCCTAGTGACTGCATTGAGACCCCTGTAGTCCACACGAAACCTCATCTCTCTTTTTCCACCACTGGTGTGAGGTTTTGGCACAAGGACCACTGGACTAGCCCAAGGGCTATCCGAGGGTTCAATAACTCCCAACTCCAACATTTTCTGGACTTCAGTCCTGATACAGTCCCTGACATGGTCAGGTTGCCTATAAATCTTATTTTTAATAGGCAGACTGTCCCCAGTGTCCACTTCATGAGTGCACCAGGTGGTCTGACTGGGTGTCAGTGAAAACATGTGTCTAAACTGATTGAGAACCTGTCTACAATCAGTTTGTTGCTGGGTAGTGAGGCTGCCTGCCAAGGCTACACCATCTACTGACCCATCGTCAGGGTTCTGTGAGAGCAGGTCAGGGAGTGGGTCACTCTCTTCCTCCTGCCCTTCATCAGTAGCCATGAGCAAGCCCATGTCTGCCCTGTCCACATACGGTTTTAACCTGTTGACATGGAGAACCCTGTGGGGACTCCTGGGTGTTCCTAGGTCTACTAAGTAGGTAACCTCACCCTTCTGCTCAACAATAGTGTGGGGTCCACTCCATTTGTCTTGGAGAGCTGCTGGGGCCACTGGCTCCAACACCCTCACCTTCTGTCCTGGCTGGTAAACAGTCAGAACAGCCTTTTGGTCATGCCAGGCCTTTTGAAGTTCCTGGCTAGCCTCAAGGTTTTTGGTTGCTTTTTTCATATACTCAGCCATCCGGGAGCGGAGACCAAGTACATAGTCCACTATGTCTTGCTTTGGGGGCTTGAGAGGTAACTCCCATCCTTCCTTCACCAAGCACAGTGGACCCCTCACAGGGTGGCCAAACAGAAGTTCAAAAGGGCTGTAACCAACCCCCTTCTGAGGCACCTCCCTATATGCAAATAAAAGGCAGGGCAAGAGTATGTCCCATCTTCGCCTAAGCTTTTCTGGGAGCCCTTTAATCATGCCCTTTAAGGTTTTGTTGAATCTCTCAACTAAACCATTGCATTGTGGGTGATAGGGTGTGGTGAACTTGTAAGTCACTCCACACTCCTTCCACATTGCTTTTAAGTACCCAGACATGAAGTTAGCACCCCTGTCTGATACTACCTCCTTAGGAAAGCCCACTCTTGAGAAAATTCCCAGGAGGGCCCTTGCCACCACAGGTGCTGTAGTGGTCCTGAGGGGAATAGCTTCTGGGTACCTGGTGGCATGATCCACTACCACCAGGATAAACCTGTGCCCCGAGGCTGTTTGGGGATCCATGGGACCAACAATGTAAATCCCTACCCTTTCAAAGGGCACCCCCACCACAGGTAGTGGTATCAGGGGGGCCTTTGTAGTGCCACCTGCCTTTGCCACTGGCCTGGCAGGTTACACAGGAGCGACAAAACTCCTTGGTGTCTTCAGACATGTGGGGCCAGTGAAAGTGAGGGACAATTCTGTCCCAAGTCTTGTTCTGGCCCAGGTGATCTAACAAGGGAATATCATGGGCTAGGGTCAATAGGAAGCCCCTGAACTTCAGAGGTATAACCAACCTCCTGGTAGCACCAGGCTTGGGGTCTCTACTCTCTGAGTACAGGAGTCCATCATCCCAATACACTGTATGGGGACCACTAGCTTTCCCAGCAGCCTCAGCAGCAGCTTGCGGTCTGAGGGGTTCAAGGGAGGGGCAGCTCTGCTGCTCCTGGCTCAGATCTGCCCTAGAAGGTCCCCCTGTCCCCAAGAACTCAACCTGGTCAGGTTCAAGTTCCTCTGGGACAGTTCCTTCTTCAGGACTGAGATCATCCCCCTCAAAGGACTGATCTTCCTCCTGAGCCAAGGGGGAAGGCACTGCCTTAACCCTACTACTCCTCCTCTTGGAAGGCACTTGGTCCATTCTTCCAGAATCCAAGGCCTGTTCAGTGCTAGACATTTTGGCTTGTGACCTGGTCACAGCAAACACATCTGCAGGGATCCCCAGCATTTCTGCATGGGTCCAGAGCTCCACTTCTGCCCAAGCAGAAGTCTCTAAGTCATTGCCAAGCAAGCATTCGACTGGTAGGTTTGCACTCACCACAACCTTCTTAAGGCCAGTTACCCCTCCCCAGGAGAAGTTAACAACTGCCAGAGTATGGTCTGTTCTGACATTGCTAGCATTGGTCACTTGGTACATCTCACCAAGTATAACTTGCCCAGGATGCACAAGGTCTTGTGTCACCATTGTGACACTTGCCCCTGTGTCCCTAAATGCCAAAGCCTCTCGTCCATTGATTAAAGGCTGTTGTCTGTACTTGCCCAGATTACTGGGACTCACAGAGGAGGTCACATCCATGCCTCCATCATAGACTAACACAGCCTGAGTCAAGATTTTTGGGGGCCTGATGAAGACTTTTGATCTTTACCCTTCTCCCCACCCTTTTCAGAGTTCTTAGCATCTTGCTTCTTGGTTTCCCCACCTTGGTTCTGTACCTTCTGCTTCACCCTGGTTCTGACCCATTTGTCTGCCTTCTTTCCCAATTCTTGGGGAGAGGTCAGATCAGAGTCTACCAGGTATTGATGCAACAGCTGATTTTGACAGTTATTAAGAATCTGCTCCCTCATTATCAGATTGTACAATCCTGAGAAGTCACACACCTTACTGCCCATCAACCAGCCTTCCAGAGCCTTGGCAGAACAATCCACATAGTCTACCCAGTCTTGAGTCTGTGCTTTTTGGGTATCTCTGAACTTCAACCTGTACTGTTCAGTGGTTAGGCCAAACCCATCAATAAGAGCACTCTTCAAGACCTTGTAATTATCAGCATCCTCCTCTCTAACAGTGAGGAGCGTATCTCTACCTTTGTCTGCAAAGGAGAGCCACAAGATTGCTGCCCACTGCTCCTGAGGGACCTTCTGTACTTTACAGGCCCTCTCTAGAGAAGTTATCCACTTGTGGATGTCATCCCCATTCTGATAGGGAGGGACAATCTTGCTCAGGTTCCTATGGTCATAGGACCTTTCCCTATCTCTAGGGACATTGCTGCCACCATGGGACTCTAGTCCCAACTTTCTTTTCTCTCTAAAGAGATCTAGGGACTCCTGTCTAAGGCTACTTGCTTCCTTCTGAGTTCAAGCTGAGCTTCCTCATATTGAATCAGCCTTGTTCTCCTCTCATGAGAGGATTCCCTCCTATGAGATGAGACAGAACTCCCTATTGAGGTGCCAGAGTGGTTAGACTCCTGAGAAGGAGATCTAGACTTTCTGGGCACACTCTTAATCCTTCCTGGGGGACAAAGAGGGCATCATTCTGATCATCCTCTTCATCTTCCTCAGGAGGGATTGGGTTATCCAGGTCAGGGTCATTTTCACCCTCCTGGCCAGTTTCAGAGGGGGCTGGGGGTATTTCTACCCCTGGTCCCATCCTCATCTTCTGCCCCACCCTCAGCTCCTACCCCTTCAGTCCCCAAGGGCTTACTAAGGTCATAAGCCACCAACAACTCTTTAAGGTGTTGGGTGGTGGGACTTTGGCCTGTCCTTATTTTTCTCAAGTTACATAATGCTCTCAATTCCAAGAATGGGAGTGTATCATACTTGGAGGGCGGAAGCTCAGTGGCTTCCTGCAAGGATTCTTTAGATCCTACCCTTAAAGACCATTACTAGTGTGGTGTGGTGTATGCACTACCTACTCTAATGTGGCCTACTAAACTCTCTTGAGTTGTAGAAAGGGTTGTGCTATCCCTTAACACACAACTCTAAGTTCAGTAGAACTTACTGTATTCTAAGCTTAAATTATATGTACCTTAGGTACCTTTAGTGGTTTTCAGTTGATCAATTCAATTGAGATTATCTGGTAAAACAATAGCAAGCTGGAATCCCACACGCTGCACACCAATGTGAGAAGTTGGCCTGGTAAATGCTGTCCACTAATTATAGTGGGCACCTTGCACCAGTCCAAACAACCCCTTATTGGAGATAGGTTAAAGACAACCTTATTGAAAGCTATCCTAGTGGTAGCTATGGAGAGCAGCCTTCAGGCTAAGTCTTGAAGGAATGTAAAGCAGCTTGTTTTACCAGTCTATAATCTCTTGAGTGACCAAATGAAAGAGCACCACACCAGGTATATATTCAAAATATATGTATTTATTGCTAAACACACCCCTCTAGTCTCTTTATGAGGCTAGAGTTCGAAGTACATAAGTTAGAAGTTATTTAAACACAGTAATAGCACAAATACACGTTTGGGCCCTAGGGGCGTACCAAACCATATACCAATAAAGTGGTATAAGAACCACGACTGAACTAGACACTAGGCCTAGAGCCTCTAGAAGTGCTTGGACCACAAGGAACCACCCAAGGTAGTGACACAGGGGACCCACGGGGGACGCGTGCAGTGTAAATACACAACCGCGATACGCCGTTGACTTCTATGGAGAAAGTCGCGATCAGGAAATTAAAGAAAAGGGACACTTAAAGGAGGACTTGGAGCAAACCCTTTGAGAACTAGTACTTTGAAGAGTCTCTACCCACGGGAGCACCGGAGTACTCGTGTTACCTCACCCAGGGAAGCCGGGTGCATAGGTGCCTTTCGGGGTCGGGTTTTGTCGTCGATTTGAATGGCGATCTGCTGCAAAGTGCTGCTGGCGACCAAGTGGAAAGTGTCCGGGTGGATCCAAGAGTGGATCGGAGATCTGAAGAACCTGAAAGCAGAGGGGACAGAGTCTGGGTCACTAGCCAGTGACCAGGAAGGCGATGGACAGATGCCCACCGATGTTGAGTGCTTCAGGTGCGTTGATGGTTGTCTTGACTCTTCAGCCACGAGGTCCAAGAGGCGTTGTCGGCGACCAGGAGCAGGATTAGGGCTGGTACACGATGTTTGTCGAGTGCTGAGGTGTCGGCGACCGGATTGGACCCAACAAGCCTTGGCAACGGCAAGTCTCGATGAAGATGAAGATCGTCGATGGTGCAGACCAGCAAGGTCTGGGGAACTCACGCAGTGAGGGTAAGTGAGGGCAGGCCTGGAGCAACCAGGATGCCAAGTAAGAAAAAGATTGGCCTTCGTTAAGGGCTACTAACCAACGGGCTAGCGACCGCGAAGGAGCCTCAAGATGTCGCACGTGGATCTGGCTCACAGGACACTCGTGGAGTGGAGGCCAGTGATCTTCGGTGCAGTTGGTGCTGGAGGCTAGGGCTACTCGGAGCCCAAAGCACGACTTCGTGGGAGACCCAGAAGAGGATGCACTTGCAAATGTGCTTGTTGTCCAGGGGTCACGGTCTCACGTCACCCACGATAGCTACGGGCCTCAGCTTTGCTGGGGACTCAGGGTAGCCTCGGGGAAGTCAGAGAATCCACCTCTGGTGATGCGATAACTTCGGCGTCCGACGGGAGCTTCAGAAATGCGAACCGGACAGATGCTTCTTTGGTGCCTGCCAAGCAGAGGAGTCACTCCTTGACCCCAAGGGAGATTCTTCTGTCCTCTAATCGTGAGTAGAGCGTCGAAGGTCCAGGATTCTGTTTCAGAGTTTCGTCCAGGGATAATCTAAAGTCCTAAGGACTGGGTTCCTATACTTATACCAAGTTTAGGGGTTGGACTACTCTGTGGCCCCACCTATGGGTGGGTCAGGGCAGAGGGGTGGCTACACCCCTTTCCCTTTGTCCAGTTCACGCCAAAGCAGGGGCTGGAAGCCCCTGATCCGGTTTGAACTGGGGTATGCACTAGGGACACCAAATGTGCCCCCAGTGCAGGACTTCAAAGCACCCAGAGGGTGCTCCCGCCCAGCCCCAATACACATTATCCTGTCTGGGGAGGTGGTCACACCTCCCTGCAACAGGAAACCTATTGTCCAGGCCTCCCCTGCCGGAGTTTCGTCCAGCAGCAGGAGGCCAGACTTGTGTCTGTGGCAGCAGCATCCATTTTGTGATGCCAGGGCTTTAGGAAGAAGTTACCGGGTAGACCAGTGTGTACATGTCTCTCCCTCTAGAAGGGTGGAATGCTACCCCCGCCGCCAGGATTGGCGGGGGGTAGTATTCCAAGATGTTTGACACCAAACACGACATGTTTTGATGCAGTCATTCCAAAGTTAGCATTCTACCGCGAGGATATAATGCACTTAAGAGTATATGGGTTAACCGCATTTACAAACAGCCCCAGAGAATGGACTCTGGGCACTGCAGAGGGGCCCTGCTCATGCAGTGGCACCCTCTCACATAAGAACCAAGCACTCTGCCTTCAGGATTGATAAGGCCTGCTATAGGAGTGACTTATAGGTTTATATATGTGTAAGTATGTAGTGATATAGGTAACCTATATCACAGTAAGGGGTGCATGCACCACCTTACCCAGGCTGCAGTAGCAGACCTGTGGTGTCATTTTGGATGGCCTTCCAGCGGTGGCATAATACATGCTGCAGCCCCTGGCAGGCCTCTGAGGTACCTATGCCCTTGGTACATAGTATACCATATACTAGGGACTTATAAGGGCACTCCAGATTCCAATTAGAGATGTGCCTAAGGCACATGGAAACCATTTTAGAGAGGAAGCAGCTAGGCTGGGGCTCTGATTAGCAGGGCCCCAGCCAGACTAATGTCGAAAAACAGTGAAGCATCAGCAAAAAGTGGGAGTACCCATGTGAAGCAGATCCTACTCTCCTACAACAAATAGTAGCTGGACAGACTTCTCTCACATACACAGAACACATGCAACACATGCAGAAACACTACAAGTTACAAAAACACACAGGGGGCCATTTCTGCTCAAGAAGAGACAGGCAGAAAAGTGTGATTGATGCAAAGAATGAAACATGGAATAAACGAAAATCAAATGAATGCACAGAGACAGAGAGAGTGAAAGGAAGATAATATTTGTTTGAGGCATAGCTGCCACGGTTTCCATTTGCTTGGGAGTGACATATCCATGTTTTCATTTAGACTTACGTGTGACATTTGAATGCTGTTTGAATTACATTATGATTAACACTTTATTACAATTACAACAGAGTAGACTGTTCTTGTGATTAGATAGACTACCTCCTTCTGTGCTAAATAATGCTCCAACGAGACCTGCAGTATCTCAGCTCATGGGACCTACAGCACCTCAGCTCACGGGACCTGAAGCATCTCAGCTCATGGGACCTACAGCACCTCAGCTCACAGGACCTGAAGCATCTCAGCTCATGGGACCTACAGCACCTCAGCTCATGGGACCTGAAGCATCTCAACTCGTGGGACCTGCAGCACCTCAGCTCATGGGATCTGCAGCATCTCAGCTCGTGGGACCTGCAGCATCTCAGCTTGTGGGACCTGCAGAACCTCAGCTTGTGGGATCTGAAGCATCTCAGCTCACGGGACCTGAAGCATCTCAGCTCATGGGACCTACAGCACCTCAGCTCGTGGGACCTGCAGCACCTCAGCTCATGGGACCTGCAGCATCTCAGCTCATGGGACCTGCAGCATCTCAGCTTGTGGGACCTGCAGAACCTCAGCTTGTGGGATCTGCAGCATCTCAGCTCATGGGACCTGCAGCATCTCAGCTTGTGGGACCTGCAGCTCCTCAGCTCGTGGGACCTGCAGCATCTCAGCTCGTGGGACCTGCAGCATCTCAGCTCATGGGACCTGCAGCATCTCAGCTCGTGGGACCTGAAGCACCTCAGCTTGTGCGACCTGCAGCACCTCAGCTTGTGGGACTAGCAGCACCTCAGCTCGTTGCACCCATGGGATCTGCAGCAACTCAGCTCATGGGACCTGCAGCACCTCTGCTTGTGGGACCTGCAGCACCTCAGCTCATGGGACCTGCAGCATCTCAGCCTGTGGGACCTGCAGCAGCTCAGCTCGTGGGACCTGCAACACCTCAGCTCGTGGGACCTGCAACACCTCAGCTCGTGGGACCTGCAACACCTCAGCTCATGGAACCTGCAGCATCTCAGCTTGTGGGACCTGCAGCATCTCAGCTTGTGGGACCTGCAGCACCTCAGCTTGTGGGACCTGCAGCACCTCAGCTCATGGGACCTGCAGCATCTCTGCTTGTGGGACCTGCAGCATCTCTGCTTGTGGGACCTGCAGCATCTCTGCTTGTGGGACCTGCAGCATCTCAGCTCATGGGACCTGCAGCATCTCAGCTCATGGGACCTGCGGCTCCTCAGTGCCGGAGTGCTGTGCTGCACCTCTAAGCCAGTGGCTCCTGCACCTGCAGAATCCCATAGAAAGAGCTCAGAAGTGCGAGACAGGAATCCGGCTTTGGGGGGCTGCAGGGCCCCGGGATCTGTGATCCTGCAGATCCCATTGCTCAGAAGTGTTGCAGGGTTGAGTATTCTGAGAAGCTGCAGCTCTTCTATGTAGTGCAGAGACGCCAGTATTTGAGGTTCAGAGCCCAAAACTCTTGAGGGCTGCAGGGCACACTATCCCCCACGTGCTGCAGGGCCCCGTTTAAGCTGCAGCATATATACCACCTCTTCCTATTAGTGGGAGAGTATTTTTTTCCTTTTTATTGTTATCTTTCTGTCTCTATTTCATTTTGCTCCAGTGCTTGAAAAATGGCTCATTATTGCTTAAAATTCACATCTGAATGTTTCAAAATGCTGTGACGTGTGGTTAAGTCTCTCCAGCTGTAGGGAAGGGTTCTATGCCTACCCTCTATGCCTTAGGCTCCCTGTTACCATAGCAACAAGAGACGCTACACTGAACACATTGAGGGCCTGATTACGAGTTGGTTGGTGTAGTCTGACCCGTGCGTAAACCCCTATTTATGCACAGGTCGAAATTGCAAATTTGTAGGCATTTAAAGCATCTGATCATTATCACATGCATTAAATTTCAGCAGGACAAACCTGTCCAAATTTAATGGGGGAAAAACATACAGTATAATGCAGATTCTGGTGCGTTAATCACCAAAATCTGCATGATATTCCCACAAATTCATAATATGTGGTATTTATTGCACCTAATATATAATGTATCCGGTAGTATCAGTATTTAACAGGTGCAATAAATAGCATCTAAACTTATAATCAGTGCCCAAGTCTCCGGCTCTTGCATCGGCAAAATGAGCCCTCAGAGCAGAGTCTGCGAGAGAGACCAGTGCACCATACAGAGGAGACAAAGAGCCCGAGAGGAAACAGAGCCCCTCGGAGGGGACTAAGATAAGGGGTAACAAATCCCACCTCACAGCCAGGACAGTGGTAACAAGTCCCAGTAGAAAAGAACGCCCCCCTGCGCCCTCCGAAATAGAAAATATCAGATGCAAAAGCACTGAGACCCTGAGAGGGAAGGAGTGGTGACCTAGAAAACAGTCTCCCTCTAACAGGAAATAAAGCTACTATCAGTGCGCAGTACGGAAAGCGGGGTCAGACCCCTGAGAGCGGAAGAAGAGTCCAAAAGAGAAATTCCATGAGAGAGGAGATCAGACCCTGAGAGATGGCAGACCCTCTGGGAGAAGAGAGAGAGACCTGCAAGGATCCAGCCCTTCCCGCCCCCACCCCTCTGTCTCGGTCCCCGTCATGCCCACTGCAGGCTGCGGACGAGTGAAGAGGACCCTCTAAAGGAAGTAGAAACACATAAGTCTTACCAGAACTCCATGAAGCCCACAATGTGGTACCTGCGCACATACGTTTGTAAAGCAATGCGACCGACGCATCCGTAGACGCATCTCTCTGTGCCCGCGAGCGCTGCACCGTGCTGAGTCCTAACGATGGCACAGTATGGAACACAGCACATGGTTCCAGGTTAGACAACATGACGCAAGAGCATCTGCACTGCAAGGTTCACGTAAAAGGATGCTGACAGGTCACAGCACCAATCACAGTGCCAGGAGGAGGGGCAAACTTCCTGAGATCCCAATAGGATCCCAGCCCTCATTCGAGGACTAGCTGTGCTAACCATAATCCCAATCAAACAAGAGGAACCGTGACAGGTGGCATATTAATTGAGAAACGAGAAACAAAAATTGTAGAATCTTTCAATAACGTCTCCGGCGTTATTGTCTCCGTCAGGCATTTTGTTTTTTGAAAAATGTAGAACAAATTTCAAGGAAACAAAGATAAGGTGCACAATATTGTGGAACACTGTATCCTTCAACGTTGAGCAAACCAAACAGCTAATATATAGGGTACTGCCCTATGTAGCCGTGGCGGATACTATCCCTGCCCACTCCAGACGTCTTTTGGAGTATATGGGTAGGGGTCTCTGAGAGAGAAAAGAATATATGCACAGCTGAGTTACTCAGTATCTAACGTTGAATTACTGCCTTACCAAACATTGGGCGCCATGTAGTGTAGCTCCTATTTCCCTTATAGGCTCTGCGCATTGGAATAATATATCCTATAGGTTTGACATAGGACTAAGGTCGGTATGTCCCTATCGAGTATATTAAACTTAATTACTTGTGCCAGCTAGCTCAGAGGCCACTAGAAACTTCTTGACAACAAGAAGGGATTAGTTTCTGGCAGCCGCAAAACATGACCACTGTGTTTCCCTTACAGAATCAGGATGTGTCCCAGAGTCGTAGAAACAATAGATAACTATTTCACTCAGCTCAGTTGTGCAGGATTCAGTTACGTCTCAAAGTTACACAGAAATAACAGACGGGCGTTTCAATAAAAGGTTTATTGAACAGTCTTGTTTCTGTTGTAAGTTAGATGTGCTGTTACGATCACAAGACAGTATGCGAGATAAATAATGTACAGAGTGAGCAGTAGAAATAAATAATACTGCGTTAGCATTATCTTTTCAGCATATATGCATTTACATAAAATGACACAGCCTAAAAATGCGAGTACTCATACGATGCGTTTCTATCCTAGTTCTACCCAGTGTACCTAACCTATCCTAGGTGTAGGGAAAAGTAGAAGTAGGTGCTGTATTCCTGACTAGAGTATACTAAGAGTAAGTTACGCCTAGTATGCCAAGAGTCTAGTATGCCAAGAGTCCCTCTAGGTTCTAGTCTGCTCCATACCTGAAGAATGAGAGAGGTAGGAATCTCTATCCGGACTCGAACTCCAACACCCCGCAAGGGAAGTTAGATCACTGGAAGCTGGACTCTCTGCGTGCAGGAATGACAGTGTCTTCTCAGTGCGTCCGGCCGGGAATCGGGCTCCTCTGAAGTCGAGGTCTCCTCTGATTTACAAGGGGTTTGGGAAGGTATATTTATACCTGAAAATGTTAGCATTGACGTGAGTTGGGTAGCGAAAGACGTCATGAATGAATCCCTTAAGGAATAGAGGTTCATGCATAATGTATGAGTCCTTGAAGAAATCAATAGTCCTGGGCAAGGGAAACTCCCGCAGCCTGAGGGTCTGTTTTTTCATGGACTCGTTGAGACGTTAGGGTGGACGGATGTAGGAAGCCATGCCTGTATTTGGTATGCATGGTTTATGCCTAAATAAGGTCTGGGATTTTATGCCTATATAAGGGCAGGTTGGATTGTGCCTATATAAGGTCATGATTCTAGAAAACCCGTTTATGGACACCCTATAAAGTATACAACACCCACTCCTCTTTTGTGTATACAACAATACTAAAATGCTAAACATTTAAAATGCTAAACATTAAAATGGAGTACCGCATATTAAAACATATCCTAAAAAAGCTTTAAAAGATACATTAAAATGCAAAGGATTCTGTACATCATTAAGCAGTGCTTTTCATTTCCAGCATAAGGTATGAAATAAATGCATTTGGAACGAAATATAAAAGCAATATTTACATATGACGAGAATGAATGATAAGTTCGTTCAAAATCAAAACCATTTCCTGTCACGAAATTTAAATGAACTGATTTAGACACACAAGATGACTAAGTGTCCCTGGAAGTACTGCCAAGTCTGTATTATAAGGCTAGTTCTACTTTAAGCAGATTGGAGTGCCATTTTCGTTTGAAAAAAATGGGACAAAAGTTCAAATTTACTAAAGTTCCAAGTTTTCTAAAAATGAAGGCCAAATTGTTGCTGTTGTACTGGAACAGAGTATGCCGAATCAGAGTCAGTTTACGGGTCCGGTGTAAACATGAGACCATCTATTTCAATAGACAAAACATCTTCCACTGTCGTTGGTGTAAGTTGGAACACCTCGTGTAAGAGATTGATCGCACAGAGATGGGAAGCATCGCTCTCAGCATAAGTCGCCGCAGCAATGTTCGCGCTCGTTCTTACCTGTGTGCCTGGAGTTGTTTCTCGTACCTCAGCAGCAGCAGGAGGCGACTGTGAGATCTCAATGAATGCAGACATCAGTATTGGAAGCCTCTGGGGACAACACAAAGCATGGACCGTTATCGGGACCAGCAAAGTATCGACGTCCTTTGGCGCAGCTGATGGATATGTTAGACAAGCGTCCAACACGCATTCTTCACCGCATAGCAGGCAGCGTAGAACAGGTAAGATGCAATCATGCCAGATTGGTCGGAATGACAGGAACCTCGTGGTATTAAGGTCCCGTAGACGAGTCATGCCCAATAGCTGTACTATTCGCTCACGGCACTTTCTTTCAAGGAGAGCTTACTCCATTTCGCTCGGAGTGATTTCGGCGAAGAGGCTGGCCATAGCGCAATAGCAGACAGATGAATAAAATTCCCGCAACAAGTGCTAGAATTAATGGTATGCCACCAAACACCGAATGTGCAAAGTTCGGAATGATTCCAAGTATTGCCTGGGACGGTGCTAAGAGACCGGTGCAAATGCTCTTAAATACATGTACAATTCCTGTTGTATCTGACATGTTAAAGATACGTCCTATCATTTCTACGAAATGTATAGGGCAGTTTGTACGTATTAAAGTCTGTATCTCAGCCGAAGTCCTTGCAACTTGTAGATCATAGGTTTCTTTGGCCGAGGTCAAAGGAATTGTTTGCTGTAAAAGCATGGCTTTCATTCTGCTCAAAGTATCAAATCTTATAAAAGAGACGCTCAGTGAAGGCCATAAAGGCGACTCCCTGACTGTGTCTATTGGGGGAAACAATACTTGCATACAGCAAGTGACCCTGGAGTTGACCGTTACTAGATATGGGATGCTTGGCAACATTCCACAGCAGCTCTGATCATTCAACATGAGGTAACTCCCATTAGAAAGTTGTCCAAACGTTGGATTAACCACAGCAGCTGGAGAACCGTGCTGATGGCAAGACAGGTTTGCCGCAGAACCATTACAAGCTCCGTGCAAAATAATGTCCTGACATATGAGTGAACCGGTCAGTGCATGTTTACAGTTAGTACCGCTAAGAAACACTTCACGATCCCCACTCCAACATCTATGTGTATACGGTAAATCCCAAAATATCTTAATGTACTCCTTACCCAACCTTTCATATTTGCCTGCTTGCATCTGTCTGACGCAATACTGAAACTGAAAAGTTGTCACTGGTAATGTTATTTTGCCATGAATAACCCATTCAGTAGCTGGTTTTTCTGCCACTGTAAATGGTAATTTCTCCATTTTTTCAATGCTCAGCACTGTATACCTCGCTCCTCCTTGTGCCAATTCGATCTGTTTATCAGTTAGATTGTATTCTGCAAACAGAGACGACGTGTTGATGAAACGCCAAGGCACATAGCCCGCTCGCAATGATTGCAGCGTCCATGTCAATAACACTATAGAACGTAATTGAGATTGACCTTGTTGTAACATAGCCAAATCTTGTTCTAGAATGTCGATAGCAGAGGATACAATGCCATCCAATGAATAAATTCTGGAGGACAAAGTTGTTAACCCATTGTCGACTACAGAGAGTGTTTTCTCTAAATTAATACGATCAAGTTCACGTATTCGTTCTGCAGCCTCTATCTGTGACACTTTCCATGCTTCGTTATAAGCAGCATAAATGCCGGCATATATGAAACGTTTTTGACGCGGTTTTCTTGGTCCAAGCAAGAATTCCCTAAGATCTGCGTCGTGTGCAAGTAAGGTTAAGTGTTGCTTCACATCCTGTAGTGTAGATTTATGCAGCCAATCGAGGCATAATTTTCCTACACTGTATGTTGTTACTACCCCCGGATGTTGTCTATGGACATATCTTGGGTCTGGCCTATGAATAGTAAAGCCCTGAGTTTTGTTCAAGAACCTTTCCTGACAGTTATTAGTGTCTGTGGGCCAGATCAACCATTTTTTCCAATTTGGATGAGTTATGTTGAGTTGTAGTATATTGTCAGCTGTCACCACTGCCTTCGTATTATTATCACTGGCAGGTGTTGGCACAGAAGGTGTTTTCATCTCTTTTATCTTGGCTAATCCAAGACAAGATGTTTGTTGGACGGTGTCATTCAAAAACAGTATTTGTTCAGGGATTATACAGGCTCTAAATAAAGCTTCCATACCCTGTACTTGCCAATCTTTACTACCCCAGACAGTTTTTGTCTCAATAGTGTCTTTCCATAAGTCGAAACCCTGTGTAGACAGTTGGGCAATAAATGCTTCAGAGTAAATCTGTTTGGTATTTGTTAACATGATTTTCAGACCTGTCTTGTTTACATTTTTATAGTAAAACGTTTCTGGGTCAGATGTATTATAACCTGAAAAATATGGAAATTTACTAGCAAAAGTTTTCGAACTACCTTGTGGTGGTGTAGGACAATGTTCCCATTGATTAAACATAAACACATTTCTTGGATATGCAGTTTTGTGCAAATAATGATGACCATAGTGGTTATAACAATACAGTTTTTCATAATCGGATGAACCCTCTAAATATTCATTTTTAGAAAATGCAGCAGATTTTTCTAGATCAAACATTATATCTTGAACAGTCTCTAAGTCCCAATCATCTGAATAGGTACTGGACGTAATTAAATCACTTAGTGAAATTTTAAATAGATGTGGAATGTTCAATTGTTCACTTGGACCGAAGATTTCATAATCTGTTTTGCCCCACACTATACCATCCTGTATAGGAACAGCTGTGATGTTCACTGATGACAAGTCTCTTGCTTCACGATGGGAAGATTTATGTGGTTTCAAAAGTACATTCACGTCTTTTCCTTCACTGTTCACATGGATGTATTTTCCATTTATAAGCAAGCTTACTGTTGTTACCAAAGCTAGCCAGAGCAGGAAAACAAAAAGTCCAGATGTAATCCAGAGTTCAATCCATGGAGAAACCAGATTAGTCTTTTTCAGAAAGTGAATAAAGTCTTGTACTTGCTGCTTGAATTTTGATGATGCTGGCGTCGTTTCAGGTTCGCTTGGATCCTCTGAGAACGTATCAAAGTCAATGAAATAGCCAGAAGCAGTTCTGTCAATTGTTGGAATTGCATCAGGATTCGTTGGATTCACAGGAACCAGTTCTTCACGTGTCACGTTGGTGTAGACAGGTGTATTTGGACGAACTGTTATTTGGTTGTCAAGAGTGATGAGTTCCATTGCTTGGTTGCATAGTCCTTCATTTGTTACAGCTGAATTCTCGATCGTGATCAGTCTTTCAGTCTGAACCTCTTGAATAGTAGCGAGAGGAGTGCCTCTGCTACTAGGTCGGAGTCCACGAGGCCTACTGCTTAGTATTGGCCACATACTGTGGTTTGATCAGGTCGATTGACACAAATCTTTTCTCCTTTCTTCCAGCAAGGGGCGGCAGAAGTACTGTCCTTGTTCCTTGAACAGCTAGAACAGGTACCGGTTGTCTGTAAGAAGGTCCAAATTCCTTCTTGTCCGCTATTTTTTCTCTGACTAGATCCCCAACTTTTGGAATCCAGACAGGCCTTGCTGGGACCGCCAATTTTTCCCCAGTGGTGGTTGGCTGTAGGGATATGTTGCTTTGTTTCGTTCTTAACTTGTTAAGATCCTGTAAAACAGCCAAACGATCTTTGATATCAAATGTTTTCATGTCCACCACTGTGCCTACGTGTTCTAAGTCTGGAACCCACATTCTTGTCCCAAATAGGACCTCATATGGAGTGACCCCCCCTAGAGAACTTCTTGGCAAATTATTGAGAGCGCGCTGGACGCTATTTAGGTGTTTGACCCACCCATCACCCGAGCCTAATACCCTAGCTGTTATAGACTGCTTTATGTCCCGGTTTTTCCTTTCCACAACAGAATTTCCCTCAGGATGGAATGGAGAGGAGTACCGCAATGCAACGCCCAGACTGGCCATGGCCTCCTTGTAAGCCCTAGAGCTAAACGCAGGACCCTGGTCAGAATGAAACGTGCCTATTGCGTATGTGCCGATAAAGACTCGCAAATCTTTTATAACAGTTCGAGCGTCAGCCGAGCGCTGAGGCCATAACCATAGGAACCTAGATTTAGTATTTGCGGGAATGCCTTTGTCCAGTGGGACGCAGGCGAGTAGATAGCCTAATGCTGTCTAACAGTGGTGTCTGCACTGGGCTGCCGCATTCGCTGCATGGTGTCTGGTGGCTTTCTCGCTGTAATTTACAGTCTAAGCAGTTGTTGATGAATATGTATTCATTCCAGGCCACCAGTACATCTCTTTTAACTTCAAAATTGTTTTTGAGATCCCTTGATGTGACAGACCCTCCCCCAAATGTGTTTCATAAATCAAGGCTGCTCTTCGTTCCATGTTTGGAATTACCCTATCCCCCACTCCAGGGATTCGAGCAAAAGGAACGTTATTCGCATCAATGACATAAGAGTACTTGAGTGGAAACTTTTTTGGTAACGCTGCACTGCTGCCTTTGCTTGAAGCATTGACACCTAACATTATCTCACCGTCTATTTTTGTTTTTGAACGAGTGATCGCAGCTACGGAAGCCGTCTGAACAGCCCCCTTTGCGGCTTCGTCAGCCAATGAATTCCCTGCAACGTGAACGCCATCACGCTGATGACTCAATGTGTGAATCACGTGAGCTTTTGGTAGTTCGTTTTTCAACTGAACTACTTGTTCCCAAAGCAATTTATGCTTTATTGTGCCACCTTTCGCATCTTTAAAACCATTTTCAAGCCAGGTTCGTATATAATCATTATTCGACTGTACACAGTAATAGGAATCGCACACGATTAGTGTGAGGAATTCTCGATCCGTACTCTCAAGTGCCAGTTTGAATGCCTGTAGTTCAGCTCGCTGAGCTGTACAATCACCTAGTGACTGGGTTTTTGTGACCATAGGTCTGAAGATGGCATTTCGCATGCGACCTTTAACGATAGCACACGCTGCACTGTAAGCTTGCTTACTCCCCGTTGCGGGCTGTGCGGATCCGTCAGTGTAAATTACGAATTCATACTGATCGAGAGGCAGAATCTCAGTGGGCAGAGGACATTCTTGTTCATACTGGAGAAATGCCTGTGTTTTTAAATCTGGATCAAAAACATATTCAACATCAGTTGCAGCAAGAGAATTAACCCACTGTATCCATCTCGGATGTAAAGCTTTAGCATTTGGAATGCTTGCTTTTGTGACCGCTTCTAAAGCCGGTACTGGGGTAATGACAATTATGCGTTTCCCTTGGGCTAAGGCTCTTTCTTGTGCTACAGCTGTTTGAACTGCTGTTAGAATTTTTCAGTTGAACTGAAGCGCATTTCTGCTTGTGTGTACAAATGTGATTTGTATGCAATTGGTACTTTCTCACCCTCATTAAAGGTTAAGTAAGTGAATCCACATTGACCCGAAATTATTCGAATCACCAAATTTCTTTGACTTACGCGTGTTTGTAAGTGATTTGCTGCTAACATGTTAGCCTGGAGTGAACGCAAAATTTCTGTGTGTTCCTGTGTCCAGTTTTTGATTGTGTAATCAGGTTTGATTAGTGCGTAGAGAGGTTTAACCCTTTCTGCGTAGTTTAGAATGTATGTTCTGCCAAAATTTAGGAATCCCAGTATTGATTGTAAGTTTTTTAGCATTTTTGGAGGTTGGAGCAGCGCACATTTCTCTAGAAAGTTAGCTGCCAAGCTCTTGCCTTCACTTGAAAGCTCATATCCTAAAAATAGGACATTGAGATGGGCAATTCGGGACTTTTTAAAGTTGAATTTGTAGCCCTCAGAGGCGAATCCCAATATAATGGTGCTCACCCTGTTCAAGTGTTTTTCCAAGTCATCGTCTGTCAGATAGATGTCATCGACATAGGACAATGCCTCGTTGTCATAAATTTGTAGTAACTCCGTTACTCTCGCTGAGAATAAACCTGGGCTGTTCTTGAACCCTTGTGGGAGTCGACAAAAGTGACGCTGGGTCCCCATTATGGAGAATGCCGTTAAGTACCTGCTTTCAGGTGCTATATTTTGACAAAAGAAACCATTTGAGATGTCTAATGTGGTTTTGTATTTTTTACGCACAATGTTATTCATTAATGCTGTGCTATGTGCATTTTGCACTGCAAAAGTTGTAGAACAAGTGTTTAAATGTCTGAGGTCCAAAACAAGACGATATGTATTGTCTGGTTTGGAGACAGGAAACAAAGGATTGTTCATGGATGAGGTGCATGTTTCAATCACCCCTTGGTATTCAAGTTGATTTAAAATCTCCCTGACCTGTTTTTTAGCTTCTTGCTTAATAGGATACTGCCTCTGAGCAGTAGGTTCATGTTTCAGATTTATTTTATGGTGAGGTGAGTCCTCATCCCATCCTACATGATTTTTATATAATGCTGGAGCCTGGGCCACTGCCCATTTTCTGGCATATGTATATTTTAAGTGAATTGGTATGTGATTGGAGAAGGCAGGCATAATAATATCCTCGCCGTGTGGGCACTCCCTGACAAATTGTGGTGGCCAGTCCTTTTCTGCTAGAAGTATGTCATAACCCTTTGATAGTTTTTCCCAAAAAAGTGGTTTAACCTGTCTAGGTTTGTCTCCCTCCATCCGGAGTGTTATTTCATATAACTTTTGTGGAGTACTAACCCTGGTATCTACAGTCTCTACTGTAATGTACTCATTCAAGTCCACTATCTCCAGAAGTTCCATCAGGTTCTGGCGAGCTATTGTGACTTCTGCTGCACTGTCCAGCATTGTCTGAGCCCATTCTCCGTTCCTGAGCTGCGTTCTCAGAATTCTCGGCATGTCTTACTTTTAGACCTGCTACTTTCTTTTTGGAGAATTGAGGTTTAGCTTTAATTTTTGTTGCGTGCTTGTCGTCCTTCGATTTCACGCATTCTTCTCTATGTTCTGTTCGTCCTCTTCTTTCCGAAGTCTGTGATGAGACCTGAAAGGGACGAGAGGAACGTGTATCAGTATCTTGATACCTATCAGGTTTTCTCAAATTATCCCTATTCCTGAGGTTGTACCTCCTTTCAGAGGGCTCCTTTTGAGGAGACCTACCTCGGGATTGAGATCTTTTCTCATTTGAATTTTGTTTAGTAGACTCCCACTTCTTTTTAGAAGATGTAGGAGTTTGTTTAATTGAGTCCTTCTCAGGACTTTCAGATAGTTTTGGTTTAACTGGTCTCCCACCCAAACTATCTCTGCCTAATTCTGCATATGATTGTTCTATAATTCTGGGTAGCTCTGTTTGATGTTCTGTAACATCAAATTCCCTTAATTTTTGTCGGATCGCCACTGCTGCTGCCTCCCCTTTAATATTTGATAATATTATTGTTGAGACCTGGTCGAAATTTTTCAGTAATTTCATACCTAAATTTAAAGCAGGCTCTGCCCCGTATTCGTTTTGAATTTGTTTTAGGACATCAGGTATTACCGCAATTGACGGAATGCCGTGTGTTTTAGTGTAGATGGCAGCAAAGACTGAGCCCCAAGTGGTGCAGTCTTCCAGTTGTGGTGTGATCCCCATTGGTAAACTAATGGTTAGGATTCTGTGTTTCTCATGCGGGCTAGTATTTGGAAATACTGCTTCGATTTGAGTAATTTTTGAGCTATCCAGAATGGAATTTGCTCCCGCTTAGTGGGCATTTTACCCATGACTGCGTATAGAGTCTGTGGTGTAATTTTTAATGTACTCCCCTGTGGAGGAGTATGATTTGTAATTGTTAATGGTGGTTGGACTGTGAAAGTCCGCATGACATATTGAACCAATTGTCTGTAGATTTTTATTAACTCAGTGAGTTGATTAAGTATTTCCTCGTCTGACATTATTTCGATGTCTGGATGAGGTGTATAGCCGGCTAGAATCGGCCATGTTGCTCCTGGTCTGCCTAGCGGACCGAGCCTGGTTATATTTTTGTTATGTTTTAGGGTGCCTTTAAACCAGAGCTGATGCTCCTGGTATGTTAATGGAATCTCGATATCCTCGAAAGGAATGTATTCCTCCGGTGGTTCATCTTCTTTGTAGAAGTGAAACAAGTGTGTTACTGGATTGGATTCAGGAAGAATTACCCATGAATAGAATACCTCTGTCTGAAAGGATTCATGTGCCTCAATCACCAAACTGCTCTACCTCCTCTCGGTGGTAGGCCATGTTTTATAAGTTTTAGAGTAATGGCTCTTCTTAAGTTTGGAGCGATGTCAATGACACCCTCCTCGGTTTCATTTAAACCGGTGAAGTCCAAAAGTGCTGGTTGGGCTGGATCAGCCGCAGCTCCACCGTTTCCGGCGTTATTGTCTCCGTCAGGCATTTTGTTTTTTGAAAAATGTAGAACAAATTTCAAGGAAACAAAGATAAGGTGCACAATATCGTGGAACACTGTATCCTTCAACGTTGAGCAAACCAAACAGCTAATATATAGGGTACTGCCCTATGTAGCCGTGGCGGATACTATCCCTGCCCACTCCAGACGTCTTTTGGAGTATATGGGTAGGGGTCTCTGAGAGAGAAAAGAATATATGCACAGCTGAGTTACTCAGTATCTAACGTTGAATTACTGCCTTACCAAACGTTGGGCGCCATGTAGTGTAGCTCCTATTTCCCTTATAGGCTCTGCGCATTGGAATAATATATCCTATAGGTTTGACATAGGACTAAGGTCGGTATGTCCCTATCGAGTATATTAAACTTAATTACTTGTGCCAACTAGCTCAGAGGCCACTAGAAACTTCTTGACAACAAGAAGGGATTAGTTTCTGGCAGCCGCAAAACATGACCACTGTGTTTCCCTTACAGAATCAGGATGTGTCCCAGAGTCGTAGAAACAATAGATAACTATTTCACTCAGCTCAGTTGTGCAGGATTCAGTTACGTCTCAAAGTTACACAGAAATAACAGACGGGCGTTTCAATGAAAAGGTTTATTGAACAGTCTTGTTTCTGTTGTAAGTTAGATGTGCTGTTACGATCACAAGACAGTATGCGAGATAAATAATGTACAGAGTGAGCAGTAGAAATAAATAATACTGCGTTAGCATTATCTTTTCAGCATATATGCATTTACATAAAATGACACAGCCTAAAAATGCGAGTACTCATACGATGCGTTTCTATCCTAGTTCTACCCAGTGTGCCTAACCTTTCCTAGGTGTAGGGAGAAGTAGAAGTAGGTGCTGTATTCCTGACTAGAGTATACTAAGAGTAAGTTACGCCTAGCATGCCAAGAGTCTAGTATGCCAAGAGTCCCTCTAGGTTCTAGTCTGCTCCATACCTGAAGAATGAGAGAGGTAGGAATCTCTATCCGGACTCGAACTCCAACACCCCGCAAGGGAAGTTAGATCACTGGAAGCTGGACTCTCTGCCTGCAGGAATGACAGTGTCTTCTCAGTGCGTCCGGCCGGGAATCGGGCTCTTCTGAAGTCGAGGTCTCCTCTGATTTACAGGGGTTTGGGAAGGTATATTTATACCTGAAAATGTTAGCATTGACGTGAGTTGGGTAGCGAAAGACGTCATGAATGAATCCCTTAAGGAATAGAGGTTCATGCATAATGTATGAGTCCTTGAAGAAATCAATAGTCCTGGGCAAGGGAAACTCCCGCAGCCTGAGGGTCTGTTTTTTCATGGACTCGTTGAGACGTTAGGGTGGACGGATGTAGGAAGCCATGCCTGTATTTGGTATGCATGGTTTATGCCTAAATAAGGTCTGGGATTTTATGCCTATATAAGGGCAGGTTGGATTGTGCCTATATAAGGTCATGATTCTAGAAAGCCCGTTTATGGACACCCTATAAAGTATACAACAGGGTCTTATAAGTAAATCCTAAGTTTGTGCAAGAGATAACAACAAAAATATGGATAAAGTAACGAGGTTAGCCACGGATGGAGAAGCCGTCGTATCACAGGCATATATCAACCCTACCATCCAGACGTGTGCCTCCAACAGAAGAAATGTCCAGCGATTCCTCTGCCGCAGAATTACCTGTCAAGGCATTGTTAGCTGGGGAGGGAGAAGGCTCAATGTTGGTCGAGAATATGTCGTAAAAACTACTTTGACCTTGTCTTGAAAAAAGGAAGCTAACGTATACAGAACAATTGGTTGACCAAATTATTTTTAGTCTCAGGTAGTTTTAAGAGTTTCTTTACAGTAGCAAACAGTTGCTTGGGAGAATTCTTTGAGGATTCAATTTTAGCTTGAAAGTAACAGACTTTCTTTGTAAGTTTCTCTTTCCTTAGGACCAAGGTTCGTTTTCCATTTTCTTTCCTGTCTACTGCACTGCAGTTTTTGAAGCCTCGCCTGCTCCGTAAACCACGGTTCAGAAGGGGTTACTCTGTGACTGTGGCATGCTTTAATAGGGATCAATTGGCTGAGGTCATAGTCTAACCAGAGACGTAGTTACTGGCCGCTGAGTCCAAATCATTGGCCACTACAGGCAAGGTCTGGGCTAGAGAAGTGTTTAGCAGGTCTGCACTAAGCTTGTGCCAGTTCCACTATCTTGAGGCCTATTGACAATTTAATCTTTCGACTGCTGGGTAAGCTCAAACATGACCGGCAAGTGGTCTGAACAACTGAGCGGAATGGAAGGCTGTGTTTGGAGATGGGGCTTGTCTGAAAAAATACTACCAGGAAGATGGCCAGCTGCATGAGTAGGTCCTGTGACCAGTTGAGCTAGCCCCATTCTGGCCATTAGATCAATAAGGTGAGTTGAGTCCTTATCTTGGGGGTTTTTCAGATGGAAATTAAAATCTCCAAGGACCGTCTCAGACGGAACCTTAGTGTTTATGACCCCAATTGCTCGAGGTGCTGTTGGACACTTGGATCTTGGAGCGATATCCTGATGGTTTGGGAAGTAACCAGAGAGTGGGGAAACAGACTAAGCCAAAGCTGAACCAGTAGTTTAGTGAAATTTAAGACCCTTTCCAGACTGAGGGTACAGTTGGAGGAACTCTTCAGGAGAAACCTGGATCTCACACACATAGAGCAGTATTAGGAGAATGAGCTTATATTCTTGAGAAAACACGTTACTCGATGTGCAGTATTAGCACATGACAAATTGGCAGAATTGTTAGGGAAATATAATGTGCACATTTTGAGAAGCCGGACTTTACAAAAGAGGTTTCAAGCTCAGTTAGATGATGAAGCAATTACAAGCATGAGGAATTTTGTAATGAAGATATATGGTAAGGAATTGGTCACTTGTACACATAAATTTAGTAATCTTGGGGGGGTAAGGAGACAAATGGGCTAGGAAAGAGGAAAAGAAGAAGAAAAAGGAAGATACTGCGGGCCGAAAGGGAAGTCCGCTCCAGAAAAGAATCTGTAGTCTCTGAAATTGCCAAGAAACTCAGTCCCTGTGCAGTATATTGACGATCTGCTGATAGTGTCGGTGTCACAAGACGCGTGCAAACAAGACGCCATCCTCTTCTTAAATCACTTGGTTGAGTATGGACATAAGGTGTCTCCAAGTAAATGCAGTACTGTCAGAAAGAGGTCCTGTTTCTGGAACATGACATTGAGAAGGGGGCAAGGAAGGCCTTGCAAGAGAGAATCTCTGCCATTTTGAAAATGAACCCTCCCACTACACAGATTGAAGTCAGGCTGTTTCTGGGAATGGTGGGCTACTGTCGTAAGTGGATTCTCCACTTTTGTCTAGTGGCCGGACCTCTGCAGAGGTTAACACACAAGGATGTAACTGGTCCGATACCATGGAAAAACAACAACATGAATGCTTTCCTGGAGTTGAGAGAACATCTCTGTCGAGCCCGGCTCTGGGAACGCCAGATTACAGTAAAGAACTTATGTAATTTAGCAGCGAGAATGAGGGCTGCGCTCGCTCAGTGCTTACCAAAATCCGCAGTGATTCCTGAAGACCAGTAGCATATTTTTCTGCCAAACTTGACCCTGGATCCACAAGACTGACCGGCTGCCTTCAAGTGGTCGCAGCGGTCGGTGTTAGCATCGAGAAGAGAGAGAAAGTCATGGGCTATCCTCTTACAGTGACAGTTCTTCGTGTGGTAATATTGCTTACTCGTGCTAAGACCCAATATTTGACATATAGCCGCTCACATGTTATAAGAAGGTCACACCTGCTGCTGAACAAAGTCATCTGAACCTCCATCCTTAGGCAGATGAGATGGACACCGCTTGGTATTTCTTTCGACCCCTCGCTAGGATTGAAACTGTGCTCTGGAGGAGCAATTGTTTTAGTTCTGTCTTACTAGTGGTTTCGCCACCTTTCCCAAAGGAAAAATCCCAGCCATATATTCCCGCTTTAAGATCACTGTCTTACTTTGTCCACCACTTTGACATTGTATTTCAGCGCACCCTGCAATCGCAGATGAGCAGGCCATTACCAGTTGTTAGTGAATGGTACCATCATATATTCTCCTCTCCATTTCCATCTCTTTTTCTGTGGTCTAACTTGTGCTATCTCGCTTCTTTTCTACTGTCTCCAGAGATGACAAGTTTCCCATGTCCATGTGTGAGTCACTCATGCAAATCCAGCCTTTTTGCTATGTTTTCTGGCACTTGTAGTCCTGGTTTGATAGTGGGCTAAACCAGACTACAAATCCCAGAATGCAAAGTAAAAACCTGGAATAGATGCGTGCTCAGCCATGGAAATCAATACTTGAGAGCTCTGTATCTCCCATCCTCTCCCGGCAAGCACTGCCCTTTTTTTTACTCAGATTTATGCTTTTTTTTCCCTTTCCAACCTTTCATGTTTCCGACCCCCCACGCTGGCTCTTTTCTTCTCGCTTATTCATTTACTAGCCCCTCTTTTGTTTACTGTGGGCACAGTGCCTTTGTCTTCCCGATTCTCACAAGTAGGGAGGCCAGGCCACTAGTTTCTCTGTCACACCTAGTACTAGGGCGCTAGCTGCCCTCTGAGGCCACATGACTACCGCAGTAGCGGCTGGTGTGGGGAAGGAGTGGCGGGCGGGGATGGGGTGGACGATGGGGAGGTGGGGGGGAAACAGACAATACACATTAAAAAAAATACAAAGAACTTAAATGCCGCCCGACTCTCTTATCCCTGTCCTTGCTGCCACGCAGGCTCTGGATGCGGTCTCCTTCTTCCTCCCGGCGCTCTCCGCAGCCAACTTGGGCTGAAATAATACAACAAAAAACCTGCCAATCCAGGAGCTGTGATTGGCTGGAACAGGCTAACCCAGTGCTCATTTTGAGGCTGGGGACCTGCAGCTGCAATCCCTCGGCTGTTTCTCAGTCTTGGAATTGCAGGCTCTAAAGTGCGCAGATCAGATTGGTCGGCTGAAGGCAGCTGGGCAATCTGACCTGCGCACTGGCAGAGGGCTGCATTACTAGTGTAATAGCACTGATCAGCCCCGCCCCCTGCCATCGTGCAGTAAGAGCGTGAGCCTGGCACACATTAATAAAATTGTATTTACTACCATTTTATTAGTGTGTGTGCCGGCTGCACTCGCAGGAGGCGGGGCGACGCTCGTCCGCCATAATAGAGGAGCTGCCGCTGGACTTCCAGGTTATGAGAGACTGAGAGAAGGTTACAAACGAGTCACCTCACGCTGTGATGGGAGTAATGGAAGGAAGATGGGAGTTCAGTGGAAAACAGCCCCCGTCTTTATTCTGTTAATCTTTTATTATAGCTGGTACCCCAATATTCAAAGACAGCCTTGGAATCCGTTGCAAGCCCCTAAACGTAGTGAGTTGCTCAGTTAAATGAAGAGGCCACTGGACTTAGCTGAGGGACATTTACCTTCTAAGTCCCCTCCAAGATTGATTGTCTTTGGATCCGGGCAAAAATCCAGAACATCTCCCATGATCCGGAGGTTGTCAGTAACTTATTGTATTTCCAATGACTGATTGGACATAAGTGTTAGAAGTCAGAAAGAAGCACCTTCTGGAAGCTCTTAGCAACTGGATACTTCCTCCTAATTAATCACCAATGACGTCATCCCCTTACCATGTAGATATTACTATAAATTATGTAAACTCACCGAACCTTTCAACTTTTAACCAGAACCAAAGTAGGGTCCATAGTAAGAAATACATATTCTAATTCTGCAATCCATCACACAGTATGAAAGGGATTAAACTATTTTAGTTGCTGGTGGTGACAGCTTCATTTTACCTCCATGGTTAGATTACAGAAGCTGTACCCACTGCTAAAAAGGGACAAATGTTACTTTACACAGTCCTTGCTCATGCGTAATACTGAATACAGCAGATAGATTTGACTTTAGTCCTTATTACAGAGGTGGTTTTGCAACAGATTAAAAAGTGAAAAAACAGATTTGTAAACAACGGTGGTAGAGCGCTGATTTTCCCTTTCATTTGTAGGGGTGCATTATAATCATGGATAGTTTGCGCCCGCATATAGTCCTTTATCGTGCTAACATTGGGTTAGTAGAACGTGTACTGTAATAACGTGAAAAGAGAAGTGCTAGGAATATTTCAGTATAAACGTGAAGAAATCAACGTTGCAATTACATGTGGCTAGATGAAAACCTTAAAGTGTAGGGTTCACATGTGTGGTTAACGAAAAGATTCACAATTAATGTACTCATGTAATGTGCTAATGGAACGTGCTTAGTAATAATGTTCATTTATACATGTGCATTATGGAATTATGTGCCATTTCTTATGTTGCCCGATCTCTGTAGGCCTGAATTGTATTTTTCCCTGAAGGTTCTCGTATTAGATTTGCTAGTGAATTTCATGTGCATGTGGAATTTGTTCTTTCTCACGTTTCTGTTGCAGGTGGAGAAATTAATCTTTGTTATTTAGAATAATGTCTTTGTTTTAGGAGTTAGGCTTAGGGAGGAGAGGATACGTCGAACGGTGATGCTGATAATGTGGGATAGTGTTCTTTCTCATCGGAGAGAGCTTGGGTATCAAGGTCATCGAGCTAAGGCTTGTGAGCATCGCTGCCGCGTGGAAAGTTACCTACAAGGAAGTGGCTTGCTTGGATGGGGTGATACTGCAAAGCATTGTGGGACGTTTTCTTGCAGGTTCATGTATTGAAGTTAGGGACAGAGTCCGGGGACTTCTGCCTTGCCTTAAGAATGAGAGCATCTTAGAACGAGCTCAGTACTTCATGCTACTTGACCCATTCAACGTGAGTGTACTTCTTTGGAAGCCTTCACGTGCCGACACCTTTACAGAACTTGCCTGGGAAATGCTAAGTAGGGATGTCACATTAGTGGTAGTATAGGGACAGACTAAAGCTTTTTACCTGCAAACCTCAAATGAAGGCGGCTCTTGACATTGGAGCCGTCATCTTCGGTGTCTTGATTCTGAAACTGGTTATTCTGTGCATGCTGCACCGTCTTAATTTCACCCGTAGGTTTGGCTTTGTATTAGTTCCAATGTATTTCCTCACCGTCGTCTTGAGGTGTTTGTATGTCCAATTGTTCTTGGCTTTGTAATAAACTAACTAAACCTTGGATTGGGAGTCTGTGATTCTTCAGTCATAGCTCATTGGAACTGCAATGATTGATTGGCTAACGATTTTCCTCCCCTCCACTCTTTCATGCAGACAAAAAGAGACCTCAGCCTAGGGTTCCAGAGTAAATCTAGAACGTGGAACCTGGCTCCTTCAACTGTAAAAACATGACACATTCTTTCCCTACAATTGTATATTTAATAACGTTTTTTATTTAATGAAGATACACCGAGATTAATGATGAACCTTTTCAAAGGATGAAACAACACACTGTTTTGTCAGAAAAGAAAACTAATTTGCACAACATATTGTACAACCTGCTAAGTAGTTTTTTTATTCCACTCAACTAGTAAGTGAAAGTAGGGGGGCTTTAATCCCAGCCTCTGTTGGAAGTGCGTGTTTCTGGCATTTACCAGAGCCCAGCTGGCCTATTTGCGAATAGTAAAAGGATGTGACAGTTAATAGTGAACAGAAACCCTTTGATCATTGAAAGAAGTTGCAGGAGCTTGGATCAAATTGCCAACTAATGTCACTTACTGTAAAACATTGTTTTCCCTCATTTTTACCTGGTTGGAAAAACATGGTGAAGATCAGTAAATGGGACCTTATTTTTTGATTATTTTCTGATGCCCCTTCAAGAAAGGCTTGGGAAACATGTAGCTTTTGTCCACATTTGTTGAAGATTGTGCTGTAAAATGCACCAACTGGCCCAGCTTTAAAAAAAAAACATTGTTGGGAGATCCTCCAACCCACCCCCCAACCTCCCTAGACAGATTCAAGCTCGCTCACTTCACTCTACCACATTGATGTTGGATGAGATTCAAGTGCGGGGATTTTAATTTTCTTTTTTTTTTTTAAACAAAATCTTTTTATTAAACATTAATTGGTTGCATTGTACAGTATAACATTGACGGGCGTTTTGTTACCTAAAAACAGAAGCATACATGTCCAAATCTGTAAACCACTGGTACAACAGTTATTCTGGATCTCATCTCTTTGACCCCATTAATCATTAGCAACCCTTTCCCTACCTGTTCTCAAGCATGCTGTCCTCCCTCCCTTACTTGCCCCACCTCAAAGATCCCAATATGCCTCCCATTGGTGCCATATTTTCTTCCATTTTCGTGGACATCTCCTGCTCTCGTATACTATCTTTTCTGCTGCGCTACACCAATCGAGATTGGCCTTCCTTTGACCCACCTTCGGGGGGAGGGCGGCTCCCCACGCCCTGCAATATTCCTTTTTGCCACCATTGCCGTCACCAGTAGCCAAATTTTCTGGTATTTCGGCCACATCTGCTCCCCTGTTACACATAATATATGCCATCTGGCATCTATGGGAATTTCCTGCCCACGGACCTCTGACATAACTCGTATTACCTTTCCCCAGTATTGTTGTATAGCTGGACACTCCCAGATGGTGTGGAAAAAGGTACCTCTCTGGTCGCAGCCCCATATGCATCGATCTGTGGGGGTGCGCCCTAGCTTGTGCGTAACTACGCTCGTAGAGTAGAATCTATGAAGAATCCTTACCTGTATTAGTCTAAATCTCGCTCTGACTGCTACCTCCCTTGGGCTTTGTATGGCCTCTGCCTAGTCATCGTCCTCCAGTAGGCTGATGTCAGCCTCCCAGGCCTCTCGCAAAGTCTTCAGGGGGTCGGGTACATTGTTGATAATCTTCCTGTATGTGAAGGATAATGCCTTTTCTGGGATTGGGTCTAATAGGAGTCGATTCTCCAGGGGGCTGTACTCTTGAACTCGTTCCCCCTCTCTAATATGCCTACGAAGTGCATGCCCCAACTGCATGCACCTATATCTTTCTGTGTCCGCTAACTGATACTCCTTCTGTAGGTCTTCAAACGAGATTATCGCTAGACCCCTCCATACATCTCCCAGATGGGCTATATCTAACAGTTTCCATTTATTGAAGCCCTGTAATTTGCCTACTTCCTCCAGCATATTGCTATCCCATAGCGGGTTCCATTCTGTCAACCTAGTATCCCACCCGAGGAACTTATTGGCCCTCTTCCACGCATCTAGCATGGTTTTTGTATGTGGGGGCATATGCCTCCCTGCCATTCTCTGGTACAGTGCACCTGGATATACTCTTGGCCCCATCACCAAGTGATCTACCAGGTATGCCGGGTCATTCCTATCTGTAAAAATCCAATCGTTAATTGTTATCAACTGCGATGCCCAATAATATTTTTTGAGGTCCGGTACAGCAAGAGCACCCTCATATACACCTTTCTGAAGTTTGGCCAGTGCTATTCTCGCACCTCCACCATACCACAATAGTTTCTGCAGTTCACTATCTACTTCCCTGAAAAACCTGTCCGATACCTTATATGGGGTGTTTTGGAGAACATATAACATGCGCCGTAGTGACATCACTTTGAATAAAACCGCTCTTCCCATCAGGAAGATCGTCAACGTCCTCCAATGAGCGACATCCCTCTCAGTCATTCTAGTTGGGGCAACAAGTTTCCCTCCATGAATTCTGTTTCTGTTTTGGCGATGGTAATACCTAGATATTTGAACCTTTCTTTAGATTGGAGCTTTATCTCTCCAGGGAGAGCGGGCGCCGGTCCATCGGAAAGCATAAACATGAGGGACTTATCCCAGTTGATTTGATACCCCGAATAACCCCCGAATACGTGTAAATTTGTAATAGCCTGCTGATAGTAAAACGAGGCCTCGTCGCATACAATAGACATTGTCTATATATACGGATATTCGCTCTTCCCCCTGTCCACCACCTGTTATTCCGGACACCACCGGGTCCCCTCTCACCCATGCTGTGAGCGGCTCTAACGCCAGCGCGAATAGAACGGGTGACAGTGGGCACCCTTGTCTCGTCCCCCTGTGTAGCGCGAAAGAGCGAGAGACAGAACCGTTCACCCGCAGCCTAGCCATTGGGTTCATATATAACAACCTGATCCAAGATTGGAATCGGGGGCCAAACCCGAACCTCTCCAGAACTTCGAATAAGTAGTGCCATTCGATGCTGTCGAACGGCATGCGTGCGTCCAATGACAGCAGCACCGCTTCATCCCCCGGGCGGGATTTGGTCAAATGCATCACGCCATACAGGCGTCTAAGATTTAGCCTGGTACTCCGATGAGGCATGAATCCGGACTGGTCGGGGTGAATCAGTGCCATGATCGACCCCAGCAGGCGGTTCACCAGACCTTTAGCCAGGATTTTAACTTCCATGTTTAACAAGGATTTAGGCCTGTAGGAGCTGCATTGGTCCAGTGGCTTACCCGCCTTGGTATTACCACAATGGTGGCTGTTCGTTGGTCTAGTGGTAGGCAACCTCTTTCTCTGGCCTCATCAAACATTTTCAGAAGATACGGCGCAAGTACGCTCGCCTAGCCCTTGAATAACTCAGCTGGCAGGCCATTCTGCCTGCAGATCTTGTATGGCTCCCACTATCTCTTCTGCTGTTATATCTTTCTCCATGTCCTCTCTATTCTCATCGGACAACGTGGGGAGCCGAACATCAACCAATAGTTCCCAACAGTCTGTTTCTGTTCTGGTAGGGTTGGAGCCATAGACCCCTCATAATAATCCACGAGGGCCCTCGCTATTCCTTCACCAGTACTGTGCATTGCCCCTTGGGAATCACATAGCTCAGCCACCCAATTTAGTTCCCTGTCCCTCTTTTCCAACCATGCGATCATCTTGTTGGCCTTATCACCTAGTTCATATAGCCTTCTTTGTGTTGCTAAGGCAGCTGACCTTGCGGCGTTGTCCACAAGGTCCCTCATTTCCTACCTTTTAATGCAAGGACAATGCATGAGTGGTGGGTCAGCCTTTTCCCCGGCTAATATGCTGGCCTCCAGCGTAGCTATTTCTTCTTCTAATGTGTCCCACTGAATCTTTTTTTCTTTTTACATCCCCCAAGGTGAACCTGGATATGTCCCCTTATTACTAACTTAAATGCTTCCCATAAGGTGCGTGCCAAGTCCACCGATCCCTAATTTTCTTGAAAATAGAATTGTGCCCTTTCTCTAATTTGGTCGACTAGGTCCTTATTCTTGAAGACCCAAGGGTTTAATCTAAGCGGCAGTATGTTTGTTCTTGTCGGGCCCTGCAGGGCCACCTCCACCCGTGAGTGGTCCGAGATTCTCCGTGGTCCAATTCGGGCGTTGCGAAACCACTCTTCACTTACCCTATGCGTCAAGACATGGTCTAGGCAAGAGTAACTGCCAAGCACTGCTGAGTAGAAGGTAAATTGTCGATCTCTGGGATTATGCAGACGCCATAGATCTGTCAGGCCCATGGCCTCCACAAATGCACGAAGTGGCTCCATCCCCGCCCTCTGTTAGGCTATCTCTCTCCAGGTCCATGGTGGAGTTCATGTCCCCCCCTAATATTAAAATCCCTGGCGGGAGGTCTACAAGTATGGCCCCCAATGCTGACAATGCCTCCATGTGCATGGCCGGTGGTATGTAGCACGAGACAATATTCAGGGTCTGTCCCTCCTTTGTCTCTGTGAGCACCACGTATCTTCCCAACGGGTCATGCCAAATCTTCCTCACTACCAGGGAAAGAGCAGTCCTAAGCACTATCCCTACCCCCTGTTGATCCTGTTGTGTAACCTGAGTGCGCTGCAAGCTTGTCACCGTATCTATCCAGTGCTTTATACTAGTTACCCTTCAGGTGCGTTTCCTGGAGCAGCGCTAGGTCAGGGGTGTGTCTGTGTAGCTACTGTAGAACTATTGTGCGTTTAATTCGATTACCTAGTCCGTTTACATTCCAAGACAGGACTCTAAGATTGGTGGCGCTCTGGTGTTCCCCCCTGTGCTGCACCCTTACACTTTGATCCTCCATTTGGGGTACAATAGCACCTTCAATAACCATTCGTGCATCAGCCTTGTCGCTTCATACTCTAGATACTGTACTAATCCCGCAATCCGACATTTCAATAACAAATAATAAATATTTCTAGAATAACAGAAATAACACTTCATACCCCAACTATACCTTCCTCCCTCTCTGCTACACTGCTGGCGGGTTCAACAACCACCCACCTCCCCAACTCGCAGACTGCCTGTCACCCTTTAACTTGATAACTAAGCGGGGGTTGGCAGGTGCCGAACAGATTAGAGCACCGTCCTCGATCTGCCACGTACCTCAAACTCCCCCAGTTTCAGTTTTAGTCCTGCCGACAACACATCGGGCCCTTGGTCGGTTACCTGTCCCAGTGGGTGTAGTCCCATTCACAATGTCTTAACTCCCCCCTCCCACCTATAATCGGATGTCCGATCTCATCATTCAGTTACAAGTATAGCACATTTGCGTTGTCTTCTTAGACCAGACCCTCCTTTCGGGCGCATCCTATTATGAGGTATGGATTCCTTCCATCCTCAATCCCCCTCGTTTGTCTTTCTGTGGTCCACGTCTTCTATCTCGTTGGTGGTTGTGGCCCACTGTGCGCCAGCCTTCCAGTCACTCCCAGGTTTCCTTTGCTGTGTTAAAGTACCAGGTTTTCCCCTCGGCGACCACTCCCAACTTTGCTGAAAACAGATTTCAATATTTGATCTCTTTGCTGCGCAATTCTCTTTTGATGCCCTCACAAGTTCGTCTCTGCCTTTGGACTTGTAGCATGAAGTCCAGAAAGAACCGGATCAGTGCGTTTTCGTGGAGGAGGTCTCCGTGTGCACGCGCTGCCTGTAAGATGGCATCCCTGTCCCTGAAACTAAGGATCCGTGCAATGATTGTTCTGGGTAGGGCACCAGGCTTTGGTTTGGGTGCCCTGTGTGCATGCTCTTTTGTAAAGTAGTTGGAGTCATTTAGGCTTTAAGTAATTGAGGATTAAGTCCTCCATAAACAAATCAACACTCGGTTCCTCCATGCCTTCCAGGACCCCCACCACTCTAATATTGTTTCTGCGTGCCCGCCCTTCTTGATCCTCCAGTTACCTCTTGCTGTTTTGGGAGGGTCAGAACTTGTTCTTCAAGGCGTTTCGTGCTGGTCTGCAAGTGCGTCACCTCCGTCTCGGTGACAGCGACTTTGTCGGTCATTTTATGGAGATCGGCCTGGAGAAAATTCACATCTACAGTTACTGCATCTAGTTTAGGTTCTATTGTTTCAAGTCTGTAATTGCCGCCATTATTGCACTCAAGGAGGGTTCCACAGTATCCTCCGGCCGCTGTTCCTGGGCAGATGCCATTTGCTTCGGGACCGCGTACTTGTCCATTTTATTGGTCTGCAACCCGGGTTGTCCCTTGGGCCTCTTCCGGGGACCCTGCGCTGTAATCGATGTCTCTATCGGTGTTCCCCTTCAGTTTGAGCCCCTGAGGCGCCTTGCACAGCAGTTCCAATCTGTCCCATCCCCGTGGTGCTATCAAGGTTCAGTGTTGCCGCCCAATGCCGTTTCCCCGGGTTTGCATGGCCCGCGCCTGGGGCTGCAGACTTCACCAGTCGGACGGGGGGTCCTGGCTTGCTTCCCTTAATTGCAGCTCCTCACATTGGAGCTATAGCCCCGGGTGTACAGTCCCCGTGGCGTCCCCCGGGTCCTGGGTATAGCGTTTGCCCACCCACGTGGTAGTGAGCGCTGTGTATTAGGACTCCGAGACTTCTCTCCCCTCTGTTGCGCACCACACGTGCACTTCATCACCCCTGGTCAACTCCGCTGTTCACTGCGGCTCACCTCGATCTTGGCTGCACTGCCCCTTTTCCCGGGTGTCAGCGCAGCCAATGTTGCTGTTCCTCTCCAAATCTGGTGTGACCACAGCCAGACCCCCTGGGATTCACCACGGCTGCCGGCCTTCACTCCCTGGGCTTACCGCTGCTTGCCTAGCCGCCTGCTCTGCTTGTTAGTGTACCGTGACGGCCAGGCATAGAGCATGGGGAGGGTCTCTATCCTCAGCGGCCCAACTGCTGTGTGCCCCACCTTGCGAAGGGAGTGTGTTGCGGCCGCCCCCAGTCTTGCCATAGTGAGCGCTGTGTATTAGATCTCCGACACTTCTCGCCCCTTTGTTGCGCACCGCACATGCACTTCGACACCCCCGGCCACCCCTGCTGTTCACTGCTGCACACCTCGATCCCGGCTGCACTGCCCCTTTTCCTGGGCGTCAGCGCAGCCGAAGTTGCCGTTCCTCTCCGAATCTGGTGTGACCGTAGCCTGACCCCCGGGATTCACCGCGGCTTCCGGACTCCGCTCCCTGGGCCTACCGCGGCTGGTCTAGCCGCCTACTCTGCTCGATCCTGTCCTGTGACAGCTGGGCACAGAGCGTGGGGAGGTCGCTATCGTTAGCGACCCAACTACTGGACTTGACTGTCTTTAGTATCCTGCATGCACAAAGTCTATACCAATGTGAAGACACCTTATAACCCACTTTGTAGTTTGTTACATTTTCGCATATGGCTGAGATGGTATAACTAACCAGTAAGCTAGAATCTAGTCGATTTGGTTTAGCCAATGGCGGGCCCAGTTGTCCAATGTGGGTGCCTCTGAAGATATTTTCAATTAGTAAGCGTGTTCTCATGTGTTGTAGAAGTTGCGACTGGAGTATTCTCTATAACAATATAACAATATAGCAGCAGTTACCCCTTTGTAAGATTTGTTATTTCTGGATGTCCCAGTCTATTGTCTATTACCATAAAAGTTTTCTGCGCTCTTATTATAGAGTGGCTCCCTGTAGTTGAGGTACTGGCCGCTCTGAAATTAATGGGCCAGTGTTTTGATTTGTAGCAACTATGATGGATCCAATTTGCCCCGACCTTATGTAAATTTACTGGGTCTCTGTCTCAATTTAAATGTGCCACCTGTCCATTCACTTTTAAGCCAGATCCCATAGCCCCTCCTAGACTACACCCAATGCACCTTGGACCCGCAAAGGAGCAAACTGGTCTTCCATCCCCCATCAAAGCCTGTCTACTTAATTGCAGATCGCTACCTCGCCATTCAGATGACATCTGGCTCTCCCTTGCAACTCACGCCTGGGATATAATGTTTCTTACTGAAACGTGGGTTAGGGACTTTTCTAATCCCGACCTCAATCTTGCCATCCCCCCTGAATATCGTTTTGTGGGAATAAATAGGGCTAACAACAAGGTGGGGGTGGGATTGCAGTGATCCTACGTTAGGGCTGGGATATTTCTTCCAGGAAAATCCCTAATATCAGCCACTTAGAAGCTATGTATTTCAGCATTTCTGCTGCATCGAATATAGCTATGGCTGGAATTCCTATTTACAGACCCCCTAGCTCCCCACCTCAACATCTCACAGATTTTTATAATATTGCGGCTGACCTGTCACTTAAACACTCACACTTTATAATCCTTGGTGATTTTAACTTACATGTGGATGATACTCGTTGCACTAAAGCAGGCCAGCTCTTAGAAACCCAGCGGGTTAGCGGTCCTACCCACCGGGCCGGCCATACGCTAGATTTACTGTTTACGAACAACCCTAATCTGTCCACGGCACCGCCTATACCGCTTACATGGTCAGACCATTTTTTAATCCCGTTTAGTGTGGCTACTCTCTCTCAATCAACTAATTCATCTTTGGCCCGGGATCAAAGTAGGAAATGGTTTAAAATCACTTGTAACACTTTGGCCCCGCCCTTTCTCACTCCCATATACAGTTGGGGGGGGGGGGATTTGGAACTAGATGTATCTAATTTCAATGATTGGCTCTCATATGCCCTCAATATGGTTGCTCCCGTCCAACCTACTGTCTCCTCTAGACAAAAACCATCTGCCCCCTGGTTTACTCCCGCTCTGCGTGCTGAAAAAAGTCGGTGCAAGAAACTCAAATGGAGCTGGAGACTATCCTACGATACAGAGGCTAAATCAATTTACAGAGGTGCGATTAAAAATTTTCATAAACTTAAGCACTCAGAAATTAGAGAATATTTTGTAAAGAAGGTGAACTTTGCCGGTAATTCTTCAAAAACCCTTTTTAAAATTGTGAAAGATTGTACTAAACCATATGCACTTTCTAGCATGATTCCTCTACTCAGGAACTCTGTAATGGACTATCGGACTTCTTTCATGACAAAATGTTAGACATTTACTCTACGTTTGTCCATACCCGAGACTGCCCGGTTCAAAACTCAGTGGTAACCAATAGCGGCTCATTTACCACCTTTCTCCCGATCTCCACCGAGTTAGCTACAGATGGAGTGAGATGCACGCCGTTCGAGCACCGGGCCGCCGCCGGTACAATCATCGATCTTAAGCAGTGCAGCGGCTTCAGAGGTGCCCTGGCTGGGGGCGACTAGTTGGCGGAAGGGCTGAGGCGACTTTCCAGGGGCCAGGCGACCTCCCAGCGTGACTGGCAGCGGAGAGAAAAGCAGCGAAGGGCGAGCGCTCCGGCCTTCGGCAGTGCGCCCGCCATTTTGTGCATCCTGATCCTGCGCGCTCCTGGGACGGTGACTCCCGGTGTGAGCCTGCTGGAGTCCTGAGGAGCGGTGGAGCATATCGGTGGGCAAGAGCGAGCCCGCCATTTCATGGACCCCGGGCAGCAGCGCTCCGGAGTACGCACTGGCTCGGGTCGGCGGCTCCCCACAGGAGACTACATGAGACGCCAGGACTCTTCAGGTACAGGGGCTGGAGGGGCGCTGGCGCCGCTGAGCGGGGAGCGCTTTAATGGACTGGGACTCAGCTAGCCACCATCTGAGGCCTCCGTAACTCACCACCCCCACCAGGCCTTGCCTATACGCCAGCGGCGGCGCCCCCACCCTGCTCGGGGAGACCCCCTAGGCCCCCAAAATCACTCCAAGTGGCAGCGGATAGTCTGCGGACTGCAAGGACATTACTCCGGACCCGGGCCTGGTTTTTCCCGCCATCTTCGAACATGCTGCCCTCCCCCCTGGATCCACCGTGGGCCAGACACACGCCTTATCCCCCCAATGTCACCTCACTGACTGTGGCTGGACCGCGTGCCGCCCCGGTTAACACCGTTGGGGACATCGGAGGCCACAATATGGACCATTGAGGCGCTGCCGGCCTGGGCATTAGCTGGAAAGCGGCATTGATTGCTGCTGCCCTGGGTGGACCTCCCTCGATGCGGCTGCATCCCTAAAGCATCCCTGAAGCATCTCGCCGACTCTGTGGGGTGACAGGGCAGGTTCGCGACGGGGCACGAAGCACCACAGGTTTATGGCTTGGTAGAGAGCGGGACGCTGACTGCTTGGGGCCCCCCCGAGCTCTGGGGGAGGACTCGCTGTCTTTAGGCCCCCATCAGCGGCCCCCACAAAGACTTGGGACACTACCAACCATGGTTCTCCGGAATATCGCCCGAAGGTTACAGGCGTCTCCCTGCAACCCCAAGGAAAACACATACCTGCGCCGTTACTACCGTCGCCCTGGCCACTGGTCACTGGATTGTGGGACCCGAGGCCCTACCCTGCTCATCTGCTGTGGTGAGAGGCTGTGTCGACCCATCCTGGTTAGCCCGCACTGTCTGTGGCCACCTGCTTGCGCCGTAGGAGAAGTTAACACATTGCCACACAGCACCATAGGCGCCCCTCTGGACTTTAACTGATCCCTCACGATACCCCCGAGAGTGGCCATTGCTCTGGCGGCCATCACCTGGTCACTGCGGACAGCCCTCCACTGGTGCCGTGTTGGAGGGGAGATGACACTGGAGCTTCACTGGCCTGGCCTCTGCCCTTCCCACGATCTGGTTCCATCCAGACTCTGCATCTCCTCAGTGGCCACAAGGACCGCATACTGAGACCCTGAAAGGCTGTGCCTAGTTCGCCTTCGGATCTCCCTCCTCACGCTGTGCTCCTTCTCAACGCCCTCAGGTCTCCGTGGTTGGGATCACGCACCCCGTCCAGACCAGGCAGCTGCTGACACGGCGCCTCCCCACCTGGGGTCTTCCGCTCGAGACACCTCTACTCGGAGATCATGACCCACTCAAAGACCGGAAGGAGCCTCCAACAGCCCCTAAAGACAACACAGTTATGGCTATGTGGAACAAGTCAGGATCGGCCCCAACAACAGACACGGTGGCAGCAGCCGGAGGTCCCTCTGAACCGGTCACGCAATCCTTCATGACCACCTTCATGCACAAACTTAAATCTGAAATAGGATCTCTCTGCACGGAGGTCCAAGCCTGCGTCAAAGAACTCCAGAGAGACGTGGTGGAGCTGGGAGGGCGGGTAGACGACCTTGAGAGGACATTAGATGCCCGCACGGAGGACCAGGATTACCTATGGCAGCGCCTGGCCACCCTTGAAGAGCAGCATATTGAGCTGCAGATCAAGCAAAAGGACCTGGAAATAGGGGGCGCCGGAACAACCTACGCTTGAGGGGGATTCCAACTCGGGCAGAAGGCTCTGACATCATGACTTTTGTGGCTGATCTGCTTCACGACATCAGGGGAGATGAGATTGCCTCCCCACCAGCCTTGGATCGTGCGCATCGAGTGTCTGGCCCTCCTGGGTGGCCTGGCCTTTTCCCTGACATCTTGGCCCGGGTCCATTTCTTCACAGAGAAAGAGGCCATCCTCAAAGCTGCTCGGGACAAACCAGAGCTCACTTTCAACGGCGCGCCCATCCAATTGTTTCAGGACCTGGCACCCACAAGACTCCGCCGCCGCAGGGATTTCCGGCCTATCACAGATAAACTCCGGGAACTAAACATCCGCTACCAATGGGGACACCCCTTCGCTCTCATATTCCAGTGGGAATCCAAGCGCCGTGTGCTACGGTCCTATCGAGAAGCAGCCCAGCTACTCCAGATTCCTGGCACTCCACCTGCGAGTCCTTCGCGCATACCTCCCAAGGATCGCGTCCCGGCAAAGCCCCAATGGACCACGGTACATCGCGCAAGACAGACATCCATCCTCCCGGGGAGTGTACAACTTATCCCAAGAAAAGCAGGACATTATACAACACATACGCTCCTTAGAAGGTGGCCAATCGCCCCCGGGTTCCCAACCATCTGACAAATAGCTGGACACTACACCCGCTGACTCGCTGGCTGTTTTCTCTCTCTCCCCTGAGCGGGTCCTTTGAAGAAACGGGATTAATACTCCGTCCCCCTCTCAGACACTCAGTGGACACTACTATCCAGTGCCTGACCTATGCTCCAACGGCGGCCCCGGACCGCACTCTTGAAGAGAGAAACTGATCTACGAGACGATGACCTGCCCCCACTCCTATTCCTTGGAGAGTGACATCTCCGGGATAGCCTGTGCCCTTGCGCCTGGCCTCTCCCTGGACTGGAATTGACTCTGTTGGCCACGTTGGCCGCTGTTATGCTCGATATGTTATGATCTCCCTTACCCCTCTCTTTCTTTCCTCTTCCTCTATCCACACCCCTGGCGGGGGGACACCTCAGAAAATGTGGGAGACTTTCCTTGGATGAGCTGCCCTTCCTTCCTCCACTGCTTTGCAGTGAATGCCACGGCCCTGGGGTTCTTCGGTCTCCCACTGGATTTAGGACAGCCCGCTCTGCACACCACTCCCATTCTCCTGCTTAGGTCAGCGTTTGCCCCTGACACTACGAGATCATGACCTCTGTACCCTGCTTGAAACTCCTCTCCCTTAATGTGAAGGGTTTCAACTCCCCCAGTAAGCGGCGCCAGATATGGCGATATCTCCTCTTGCAAAATCCAGATATCGTCTATCTGCAGGAAACTCACCTCCTCCGAGATGACGTTTCTCGCATGACACACCCTTGATTTCCTCTTCAATTTTGGGTCTCGGCAATCACCAGAACAGCGGGAGTAGCTATCCTCTGTCGGGCGGGTATCCACCAGGGAGACTCTAAAATAGTTTGTAGTACGGATGGCAGATTTCTCAAAGTAGTGGTCAAGATTGGGCACCGCACTCTCACCCTTTGCAACACTTACACACCGAATCAAGGCCAAGACTCATTCCTGTGGGGGTTGCTGCGAGAGCACATAGGACACGTTGCCTCCGACCTCATACTGAGGGGGGCTTCAATTTGGTATGGGAGGCGGGACTTGACCGCAGCGAGGGCTCATTTCACAGGACGGGTGCCATGTCAGCGGCATTGAAAAGACAACTCACTGCACTGGGTCTTGTAGATATCTGGCGCTATCACTACCTGGATGTATGTGATTACTCTTACTATTCCCATGTACACCGCTCCTACTCACACATTGACTACCTCTTTGTCTCGCACTCCCTGGTCAGAGACACTCTCTCAGCATCTATGTCCGATATCTCGGTCTCCGACCACGCCCATGTGGAGCTCCTTCTCCACGACCGCTTCTCTTGCTCAAGTGACCCACACGGTGGCGTTTTCCCCCTCATATTCTCAGAGACCCTGTGGATGCGGCAGAACTTCGAACTACCATTTTGTCCTACTTTGAGATCAATGATCTCCCGGAAACCCCGCTCCCTGTACTCTGTGACGCTTTCAAGGCTACGATCCGCGGAACCCTCACATCCATCGCTATTGCTCGGGCCTGGGAGGCCCGCCTGTTCGAAGACAAACTCTTTCGCGACATAAAGACACTCGAGAGGTTAGACCAGGAGCGCCCCTTGGCGATACATAAGAGGCCCTTAGCTATACTTCGAGGTCAGCTCCGGGCACACAGAACCAACAAGGCCGAGCATGCTCTCCTTGCACTGCGACAGCGATATTACGATTGGGGGGGACAAGGTGGGCACAGTCCTGGCACGCCGCCTACGAACGCGGGCAGCTAAAGCGCACATTGCTAAACTTAAGCTAGGAGACGGGACTTGGGCCACTACGGAAACTCCTAAGCTTCAAGCATTCCAAAATTATTATGCATCTCTCTATGCCCAGGAAACACATGACCTGGATCAATCAATCAATCAGGTCACTTATAAAGCGCACTACATACCCGCGAGGGTCTCAAGGTGCTGGGGGAAGAGGGGTGGGTGCTGCTACTGATCGAAGAGCCAGGTCTTGAGGAGTCTTCTGAAGGCCAGTAGGCGTCTTGGGTCTGCCGAAGGTTGGTGTGGAGGGTGTTCCAGGTCTTGGTGGCGAGGTGGGAGAAGGATCTGCCGCCGGCGGTCGTTTTCCGGATGTGGGCGACTGTGGCGAGGGCGAGGCTGGTGGAGCGGAGCTGGCGGGTGGGGGTGTAGAAGCTGAGTCGTCTGTTGAGGTAGGCTGGTCCGGAGTTATGGAGTGCTTTGTGTGCGTGTGTGAGGAGCTTGAAGGTTATCCTCTTGTTGACAGGGAGCCAGTGCAGGTCTCTCAGGTGGGGTGTGATGTGGCTGCGGCGGGGGATGTCGAGGATAAGTCGTGCAGAGGCATTCTGGATGCGTTGCAGCCGTCTCAGGAGCTTAGCCGTCGTTCCTGCATAGAGGGCGTTTCCGTAGTCCAGCCTGCTGGTGACGAGGGCCTGGGTGACTGTTTTCCTTGTTTCGGTGGGGATCCACTTGAAGATCCTGCGGAGCATTCGGAGGGTGTTGAAGCAGGATGAGGAAATGGCGTTGACCTGCTTAGTCATGGAGAGGGTGGGGTCGAGGATGACCCCTAGGTTGTGTGCATGGTCGGTGGGTGTCGGGGCTGTTCCCAGTGATGTCGGCCACCAGGAGTCGTCCCAGGCTGAAGGGTTGGAACCAAGGATGAGGACCTCCGTCTTGTCCGAGTTCAGCTTCAGGTGGCTGGACCTCATCCATTCGGCGACGGCCTTCATTCCTTCGTGGAGGTGGGCTTTGGCGGTGTGAGGGGCTTTGGTGGGGGAGAGGATCAGCTGGGTGTCGTCAGCGTAGGAGATGATGTTGAGGTTGTGCTATCGGGCGATGTGGACGAGGGGTGCCATGTAGATGTTGAACAGCATCGGGCTGAGGGAGGAGCCTTGGGGTACGCCGCAGATGATCTTGGTGGCCTTGGATCGGAAGGGGGCGAGGCGGACGCTTTGAGTTCTGCCGGAAAGGAAGGATGTGGTCCAGTCCAGGGCCTTCTCTTGGATCCCGGCGTTGTGAAGGCGTGTTCGTAGTGTGTGGTGGCAGACCGTGGATCAGGTATTGGCTACCTTGGAAGCCTGTGAGTGGTCCCCGATTAGCCACTACCACTCTCAACTATTAGAGGATCCTATCACTCTAGAGGAGCTAGCCGGCGCCCTAAAAGATCTCCCACTCAGCAAAACCCCGGGCCCAGATGGGCTACCAGTCTCATTTTACTGCGCTTTTTTGCCACAGCTTCAATCACAAATGCTCCGCCTCTTTAATTCTTTCTCAGACGCAATTGGGCCCTCCTTGGATATGGCTATGGCTGAAATTGCCCTAATCCAAAAGCCGGGAAAAGAACTTACGCTCTGCTCCTCCTTCCGTCCCATTGCCCTAATAAACACCGATCTCAAAATGTATACTAAAATTCTAGCCAAATGTCTCAGCATTCACCTCCCCGGCCTTATCGAGCCGGACCAGGTGGGTTTTATCCACCAACGCCAAGGGGCAGACAACGTACGCCGGGTTGCCCACCTGGTTGGGAAGGCACACCATTGGAAGATACCCTCCTGCTTGCTATCACTCGATGCTGAGAAAGCATTTGACCGAGTAGATTGGGTATTTCTCCGAGCTGTCTTGCAAAAACTAGGGATAGGTCCACAGATGATAGCTCGCATTATGGCCCCTTACCTCTCTCCACTTGCCAGGGTACGGGTCAATGGCCATCTCACGCAACCCATTTCCATTCTCAGGGACACCAGACAGGGGTGCCCCTTATCCCCTCTTCTATTTGCTCTTGTAGTGGAGCCGCTTGCCATCATGATCCGCCAATCGCCTGACATTCATGGCCTTAGCCTTGGGGGCATTGATCACAAGATAGCTCTCTTTGCGGACGATCTCCTTCTCACGCTGTCAAACCCACGCTCCTCGCTGCCAGCTGTACACACCTTGCTCCAATCATATGAACGGGTCTCGAGGCTCAAAATCAACCATGCGAAATCATGGGCTCTCAACCTTACGATTCCGGCGGACAAAGTTACTGCTATACAATCTCTTGTACCCTATCAATGGACACCCCACTCCATTAGGTACCTAGGACTTAATCTGACCCCTGACCTGGCCACCTGGTCCCAAGCCAATTGGCAGGAGTGTAAAACTGCGGTGTTAGCTGACTTAAGGGCATGGAAGTCCCTACCACTTTCCTGGCTGGGGCGCTTGAACACAGTTAAAATGTCGATCCTCCCAAAGATACTCTATCTTTTCCAGACCCTACCCACGCCCATCCCAGAGCATCAAATCCAGGGCCTCCAACGCGAGCTCATCGCGTTTATATGGGGAGGGAATAGACTGTGTTTCTCTAGCAAAATTCTTATGCTCCCACGCAATAGGGGTGGGCTCGCTTGCCCTAATCTGTTGGAGTATTACTGGGCATCGCATCTACTCTTCATTTCAGAGTGGACGGCATGGGAGAGTGAGAAAGTATGGTTTTCATATGGACAGGGCAGTACCTGTCGCCCTATTTGGGACCTCGCGTGGCTCTCTCGCGAAACACGCGCTCGCAGTGCCTACATCGCAGTCCCTACCAAGACCGTGCTCGAGATATGGGACAAATTGGCTATATGCAAGGGTCTCACTTCCTTTCCGTCTCCACACACTCCAATCACCCGCAACCCTCACTTCCCGCTGGCTCTCCGCCCACCTTACTTCTCAGAGTGGACGGAGGGGGGATGTAGGACAATTCGGGAGCTCTTCGTAGGAGACACTATTAAAACTTTTGAACAATGCAAGCAGGACTTCCAGCTGTCGGAGGGGACAAGGTTCAAATATATCCAACTTGGATACAGGCGTCCTCCCTATTGCAAGCGGCCACACGACCTTTCACCTCGTTCGAACGGCTGGTCCGTACATTCGATAACTCTAGGGGATTAATATCTCGCACATATCAAGTTCTCCAGCATTCACAATGCCCCAACCCCCACCTTTATCAGCAGCGGTGGCAGTCAATACCTTGCACTGATATTGCACCCACTCAATGGGAACGCCTCTGGCGCGACATCCCGAAGAGCCTTCCGTAGCATTCCCCAATAGGAGTCCGCCTACAAGGTAATGACGCAATGGTACTATACACCTCACAGGCTACATAAAATGTTCCCCGCCTCCTCGCCCCTTTGTTGGCGCTTCACTAACGCCCTGGGAGATTTCATACACATTTGGTGGACGTGCCCACTCTTGACCACTTACTGGAAGGACGTTCTCAGCCATATCAAGCTGGTACTAGGCTACCCACTACCTGAGAACCCACTCACGATTGTCCTGGGCCTCCGGCCGTTGAACCTGTGTGCCATGACCCGCCGTGATCGGCATCTCAGTCTCCACATGCTCGGTGCTGCTAAACAGACCATCGCTCTTTATTGGAAAAAGGCAGAAACGCCTTTGTTTAACGTATGGTTCACCCGCTTGTGGCACACAGTGGCAATGGAGCTGCTCACAGCGCGCCTACAACTCGAGGACACCAAATACACCAAACTGTGGAAACCACTGGTGGATTACTTAAGCCGACTAGAACATGCTAGACTTCAACCACCGAGGTTGCGGGCCCTACGCCTTTTTGAGGATGCTGTTTATCCTCCAGACCCAGACAGTGTCTGGAATCCCACTGATTGATTAACTTAAACTGCACCCCTAGATGCTCACCAAGTCCTGGAGCCCAAAACCCCTGACACTCTAGCTGCCGTAGCTGCATCTGATCCTCTCCCACATGCTACTGGGGATGACACACGGCCCTTGCCGCAGCAGCTCTTCCACTTCCGTGCGTCGCCTCCCGCGCAGCGTCACATCCTCCTCTCCCCCGCCACACCTTCCACTCTTCTCTCCTCCCCCTACTCTTTCTTTACCTCTCCCTTTCTCATTTTATTGGTTTTTATTATTGATATACGGTTCTCAGTTCCACTTGCAATACCTAAATACAGATTTAGAATGACTATCCTTGGGACTGAGCGTTGAAGAGGTAACACTCACCCCTGTGCCTAGGCGAATTGATTACTGTCACATGGCCACAGTGGTTCCACGAAGCCCGCACGAGAGACTCGACTGTGAGGCACCACTCTTTGCTAGCATCATGGTCTGTTATCGCACGAAATGTCCCTGAAGCCAACCTGATGGAACTGTTCAGACGGCAACACTAGCTCTTGTATGATGGTCACATGCTCCAGATTAGACCTATATTGTATAACTTTGCGACACATGGTCAATTGTAATACTGAGAACTGCACTATGGTTTTTCATAAATGCTAATAAAAACAAGTTTAAAAAAAAATAAAATAATAATTGCTCACCTATAAATCAGGCTCCCCAAGGGGCCCCTGCCCGGCATCATTATTTAGTTCTTTAGCCCCCCTCATTATTTCTCCTTTGAACTTGATTTGGAACTCCTCCCTGCGAACTGGGGTTTTCCCTTCGACCTGGAAACAGGCCATGCTAATACCTATTCTAAAAAAAACGGATGCTGAGCCTTCTGTTTTTAAAAATTACCGCCCCATCTCCTTTCTACCTAAACCAGCCAAAGTGCTAGAAAAAGTAGTCCAGGAGCAATTATCCAGCTATCTCGAGTCGTGCCATTTTCTACACGACTCACAGTCCGGGTTTAGATCCGGATATAGCACAAAGACTGCGCTGCTGGAGGTTTCTGAAACCATTCGTGAATGTGTGGATACAGGTGAAGCAGCGATGCTGGTGCTTCTCGACCTGTCCGCGGCATTCGATACGGTCTCTCATGCTATTTTGCTTGAGAGACTACTTAGCCTCGGGATTCAGGGTACCCCTCTATCCTGGATCAGATCCTTTCTAAATGGTCGCACTCAATAGGTCTCCCTTCAGCCATTTGTTTCCGAGGAGAAACCAGTGAACTGTGGAGTCCCTCAGTGCTCCGCGTTGAGCCCGCTATTCCTTAATATATATCTCTCTCCTCTGGCCTCAGCGGTAGAATTTTGTGGTTCTACCCTCTCTCGCATTTTTTTGTTATTTAAACTTAAAGTCTGTATGTCTTCCTCCGTGTTCTGAACAATCCAGGATCTTGGTACTGGTATTGTTCCTGATCCTGGTATTGATTCTGGTGTTGGTTCTGCCCTCTCCATACTACCCCTTCCCCTCTCCCTCTCCGCGAGAGAGGGTAGAACCTATTCTGGTGTACAACTTATCCAACAATACACCATCAGACATGGAGATGAGTTTATTATATAAGGGACTCTCATTTGTCCCTACGATTTTACAAAATCCAGTGGATACAAAGTTTTACACTTCTTACGAAAAGTTAGACTCAAGACATTTTTTCTTGAAAGAGAATCTAGAAAACAGAATAATGAGAGTGGACTTAGGAATAAGTCTGTCTTTTGTCCAGAAAGTTCATTAATGCCATCTGAAATTTTGCACTTTGAAGACTTGGGGCCATATGTATCATAGTTTGTGTTTATGATTCTCAAATAGCGAATTTTTGAGAATCGCTATTTGAGAATCGCAAACGAGATGTATGTAGGATTCGCAAGAAAATTTGCGAATCCTACATATTCTTAATTGCGATTCGCAAATTGCGAATCGCAGTTAAGGAAATCCCTCCCCATTCATTCCTAAGGGCCTAGAGGCCCATAGGAATGAATGGGAGGACATTCTCAATTTGCGATTAGCAATTAGAGAATCGCAAATTGAGAATGCAATTTCAAGGTTGCAAGGGTGTCCAAAGGACACCCTGTTGCACCCCTGAAATGAGCATGGGCGCACATGTGGCACACATACATGCCCTAAGGGCATGTATGTGCGCCACATGCCACTTTGAAAAATGCAAAAAATGCATTTCTCAAAGAAATCGCAAGTTACCACCAACCTGTAGTTGGTGGTAATTTGCTATTCCTTAAGCCATAATCGCACAACTTAGGTGCTTCATACATTTCATTTAAGGAATCGCAATTTGCAATTCCTTAAATGCATTTGCAAAATAGAGAATCGCAATTTTGCGATTCTCTATTTTGCGAATGCCTTTGGGATGATACATCCCAAAGGCTTAGTTCCTGTCACAAACGGGCCGATTCTGAGAATCGGCCCGTTTGCGAATGGGAAATGGGCTTGATACATATGGCCCCATATCTTACGAGAATTTGTCTGTTTACAGGAGAAAAAGATCTTTTATAACACCAATTGTACCAAACATGAACTACAGGCCCTTAAAAATCTGTCTGCAAATACGGCTATAACTATCAAGCCAGCAGACAAGGGGGGAGGAATTGTCCTCTGGGACACAAATGATTATGACAAAGAAGTCATGAAACAATTATCTAACCCCGCACATTATAGGCCTCTAGAAGAGAATCCTACACACAGGTTGAAAACCCAAATATTAGAATTGACTACAAAAGCTTTAGAAGAAGGATGGATATGCAAAAACGAATTCGATTTCTTAAACACTGATACACATAAGATACCGAATAAATACGTACTGCCAAAAATACATAAAAGTATTGAGAATCCCCTGGAAGACCGATTGTGTCAGCATGTGGGTCTTTATTAGAACCACTTGCCAAATATATTGACACTTTTTAGTGCCATTAGTTAAGGAAACACGATCTTATATAAGGGACACAATGGACCTGATATCCAAGGTAGAACAGTTACCTTATGATAAAGACAAACAGTTTTTAGTATCCTTTGATATAGAATCATTGTATACTAATATACCTCAAAACGAAGCTTTGGCCGTTATGAGATATAAACTTGAACAACGAGAACGGCCCCATCAGGTCCCTACAGACTTAATAGTATCATTGGCAACACTATGCCTCAAAAACAACTTTTTTAACTTTAAAAACGCACTCTACTTACAAGTAAAGGGAGTTGCGATGGGATGCAGCTTTTCACCAGAAATAGCGAACCTCGTCATGGACGAATTAGAAAAGTTATGGATATATAGCGACACCAACCCATTTAAGACTCAGATTGGGTTTTGCTGTCGCTATATAGATGACATATTCATGATTTGGGAAGGTGATGATATTAATCTGGCAGAATTCCATAGTTGGTTAAACATGAGGACTGTTGATTTAAAATTTACGGTGTCAAAAGACAGTGAAAAACTTAATTTCCTAGATGTTCTAATTCAACATAAAAAAATGTTAATCTATATACAAAACCAACAGATAGAAATACATTGTTGCATTTTTGCAGCAGACATCCACGTAGCTTAAAAGAAAATCTGCTCAATGGGCAATTCCTCCGAATTAGGAGAAATTGTACAAACAAGGAGGATTATTTTACAAATGCAGAGATACTGAAAACTAAATTGCTAAATTGTGGCTACCCAAGAAAACTAGTCAAAACAGCACTTAAAAGAGCATGGTATACGCCAAGAGAGGAGTTACTTACTCCTAAACAAAATTTAAAAAATCATTTTTAAAAATTGGAGACTAGTAGATCAGTTGGGGATTCCCAAACCCCTTTTTGCTTTTAAAAAAGGCAAAAACCTTCGTCAGCAACTAGTGAGAGCAGTGAGGACTGCAGAACTCACTAGAAAAGACACAAGGGGTTTGTTGAGTTTACCGCCAGTGGTGGGGCATTATAAATGCCAAAATTGTGCTGCTTGTCGGCTGACAGCAGACTCTAAACAAATTAACATCAATGGCCAAAAACATATACAGCGGTCTTTCTCTAACTGTAATACAAAAAATGCGATATATTGTGTGAAATGTCCATGTGACAAGTTTTATATTGGCCAAACAATACAGCCCGTAAAGAATCGGATTTTGCAACATAAATCTAGAGTTAACTGTAAAACACCAGGAGCACCATTGGTGCAACATTTCCAAATGGAGAATCATACAGAAAATGAAATACATTGGTCTGTATTAATTGTGTTACAAAATGTTACAAAAGAAGATGTGCTAGTGAAACTAACTAATTTAGAGGCGAGATTGATAGAAAAATACCACACAGACACCAGAGGTCTGAATGACCGGGATGAGATGTGGTCGCTTCTACAATAGTTTTTATGATTCTCTATGAATGTATCTGTAACTGTAAAACATCTGCTGGATTGTAATATACACCACATGGTATAATGACTGTTTATGGTATTCTTTTTATACAGGTATGATGTTTATCCAGTAGTTCATATTTCAACACTAATAGAATGGGAGGAGCTGCAGAAAGTAATTTATCACGTGGTGTTATTCCTATGGATATGGGTATATATAATACTTTACTGTTGTTCACTTCTTCACGATTCTAATTATTTGTTTTTCTATTTGTTTTTGTTCTAATAAATTCTTTGTTCATTTTGTTATTTCCAAATACATCATTTAAAGTATTGATACTGGCATTATTGCTGCAGTTATGGTTTTGTTTGATAAAAATAAGGGATATTTTGATATGGTCCTCCTGCTCACACGATAGTCTCTTTTTATTGCCTCTTACAACACATTAATAATGTAAGGACGTTCAGTATCAAGTGATAATTGATATGGCCCTCCTACACCCACGATAGTCTTTTTTTAGTGTCTTTTACAACACGTTAAAAAACGTAAGGACGTCCAGTCTCGGTCACGTGGTTTTAGAGCCGGAGCCAGAACCTGAAGGAATTGTGGTTTCCCTACGTCGTGCCGGATAGACTTTCAGCCACTAAAAATCCTTCGGATAAGGTAAATCTCCATAAGAGATGTCGATAGAAAAATAAATATATTTAATCCTAGATGGAGGGGTATAATCTGTTTATCCCTTGTTTTCAGAAATAAGAAGATTTAGGTAGAGATACTTACTTACTGCGGCGCAGTCATTAGCGTTCCAAACACGCATGAGCGGTAAGAATGTAATTACCTTGTTTTGTGCTTTAGTTTACTCGGGGCAGAAGGATACGCGATTTATTAACATTTGGCCCGATACTTTAGACCAATTATGCTTGCAGAGACATATGTGGTCAGAGGAGATATGAGTGGGAGATTATCTTGGTGTGGCCTCCATAGAAAGAAGCCCACACATTTAGCCTATACGCTTGTTTAATTGTTTTTTAGTTTATTCGAGACATTAAGGGCATGCGGTTTATTATCATAAAAAGTCCATCTACCAAACTCTGTGTTCCAAAGGACTCGGGATACACGGGGAAGTAATATGTCACCGTGATCCCATTTCTATTATTAGATATACTATGATGGATAATGTTGGTTAGAAGAATTAACATATAATGTTATCTAGACTGTACGTTACATTTGTTGGTGAATCTGTAGTGTGGGTAGGGTTGCACACCAGGAGGTTGACTCTATGTGTATATATATTTCCCTAGAAACAGTGGCAAATAACTGTACAAAGATCGTCGAATGGTACATTTTTCCGGAAACACTAAGGACCTTTTGAAAGGTTGGTGTAAAATAGAGAATGTATTCAATTTATTCTCATTAGTTAGATGTAGGCTTTTCAGTTATTTAGTATGTTTGGCGTTTAAAATTTATTATGGTTTTTCGGTTGTTGTCTTTCAATCCTATACCTCTATTGTGTCTTTAGTGGGGAATTAATGGGTTTATATTCTATTTTAGAGTATTCGTATCTACTTCTCTTGTATTTCTGTCTACAAAAGATTTGTATTATTAATACTTTTTCACAAACATTACTTTTGGGTGATTCTTAACTATTTTCATTTTCGCATGTATATATAAATTACGGACTGCTCCTCCAAGAAAATGGCTTTATGTCCGTTGTAAATATCCCTGTTGTATATAGAATCGGTGTATTTAGAATATATGGTATCCAAATATGTATAGATGTGTGTATATATTAGGTTGTATTTATGTATTATAGGTGTCCTGATTTTACCCCAGTCCTGATGAGGCCCAAGATATGTCGGGCTGAAACGCGTCAACTTCTTGAATTGGAGAAGCCCTAAATAAATTGAAACAGAATAAAGAATAGAGAGAGTGCCACTAATTAAAGAGGACTTATGTATTTTTCCTCATGATGTACTTTCCTTTAATTATATAGGGCGATCTCTAGCAAACAGAATGCTTACAATACATAAGTGCAGCATCTGTACTAATGAATAGGGTAATAAAGTATAAATAAGTACATAGGGTATTGTATATATTTACTGTAATTGATGTGTATGATTGTATGTATGTCATTTAAAAAATCCTTTTGATATAATATATACATATATTTAAAAAAATCCTTTTTTGAGAACTGCATTTTGTGTTGGTGACATTCATTTATTTTAAATAATTTTGAGAATTTGTCTCAGCGGGAGGACTAATTGATATTTTCCTATCCATTTAATTATTATTTCGTATTTGTTCCAACGCATTGTTCTTTATATTTACAAGTTTATGTGTGCCCAGATGCGTTTGGAGTAATAGGGCTCCCCTGTTTGGATATTAACAGAAGGGGCTCAGAGAAGCACAGAGGCTGCGGGGGCTCAGAGGAGCACTGAGGCAGCAGGGAGCTCAGAGGAGTACTGAGGCTGAAGGGAGCTCAAAAGAGCAATGAGGCTGCAGGGGGTTAAGAGGAGACCTAGGGCTGTAGGGGCCTCAGAGGACCACAGAGGCTGCAGGTAGCTCAGAGGAGCACTGATGATGCAAGGAGCTCAGAGGAGCACTGAGGCTACAGGGAGCTCAGAGGAGAACTGAGGCTGGAGGAGCTCAGAGGAGCTCTGAGGCTGCAGGGGGGTCCAAAGAGCTCTGAGGCAGCAGAGAGCTCAGAGGAGTGCTGTGGCTGTGGGGGAGCTCAGAGGAGCACTGAAGCTGCAGAGGGCTCATAAGAGCATTGAGGCTGAAGGGGGTTCAGAGGAGCACTGAGGCTGAAGGGGGCTCAGAGGAGCACTGATGATGCAAGGAGCTCAGAGGAGCACTGAGGCTACAGGGAGCTCAGAGGAGAACTGAGGCTGCGTGGGGCTCAGAGGAACACTGAGGCTGCAGAGACCTGAGAGTAGAATTGAGCCTGGAGGAGCTCAGAGGAGCTCTGAGGCTGAAGGGGGGTCCAAAGAGCTCTGAGGCAGCAGAGAGCTCAGAGGAGCACTGTGGCTGTGGGGGAGCTCAGAGGAGCACTGAAGCTGCAGAGGGCTCATAAGAGCATTGAGGCTGAAGGGGGCTCAGAGGAGCACTGAGGCTGAAGGGGGCTCAGAGGAGCACTGAGGCTGCAGGGGGGCTCAGAGGAGCACTGAGGCTGCAGGGGGGCTCAGAGGAGCACTGAGCAGGGGGGCTCAGAGGAGCACTGACGCTGCAGGACCTCATAGTAACACAGAGGCTGCAGGGGGTCAGAGAAGCACTTAGGCAGCGGGGGCAGAGGGGGACTGAGGCTGCAGGAGCTCAGAGGAGCACTGAGGTTGCAGGGAGCTCAGAGGAGCACTCTGGCTGCAGAGGGTTCAGAGGAGCACTGAGACTGCAGGAGCTAAGAGGAGCACTGAGGCTGCTGTGAGCTCAGAGGAGAACTAAGACTGCAGGAAGCTTAGAGGCGAACTGAGGCAGCAGGGGGTTCAGAGGAGCGCTGAGGCTGTAGAGAGCTCAGAGGAGCACTGAGGCTCCAGGGGCTCAGAGGTGCACTGATGCTGCAGGGGCTCAGAGGAGCACTGAGGCTGCAGGGAACTAAGAGGAGTACTGAGGCTACAGAGAGCTCAGAGGAGCACTGAGGCTACAGGGAGCTCAGAGGCTGCGGGAGCTCAGAAGAGCACTGAGGCTGCAGGGAGCTCAGAGGAGCACTGAGGCTGCAGGGAGCTCAGAGGAGCACTGAGACTGGAGGGAGCTCAGAGGAGCACTGAGGCTGCAGGGAGCTCAGAGGAGCACTGAGGCTGCAGGGAGCTCATAGGAGCACTGAGGCTGCAGGGAGCTCAGAGGAGCACTGAGGCTGCAGGGAGCTCAGAGGAGCACTGAGGCTGTAGGAGGTTCAGAGGTGCACTGATGCTGCAGGGGCTCAGAGGAGCACTGAGGCTGCAGGAAGTACAGAGGTGCCCTGTGTGAGAAGTTGGACTGGTATATGCTGACCACTAATTAAAGTGGGCACCTTGTACTGTGGTGGTGAGCCTCAACCAGGCCTACCAGTGCTTAGGGGTTCTCCCTTTCTGCACAGAGTCCTCAGACCAATAGGAAGAAGTTGGCACAGAAACTGGAATAGAAAAGACAGAGTTTATTAAACCTCATGAGGTGGAACTACATTCAAACAGCACCCTTCGGTAATGCATGAAGTAGCACACCGAATGGAGGGACCTTGGTCCTTTTATACCCACACAGGGGCTCAAATGAAGGCGGTACAAACACAAAATGCTGGTTTTAGGTACATATAAGGTCATACAAGAAATGCACAGTCGACAAGTGGGTGGAGCTAACAGTTTCTACTTCTAGTAGACACATCCTGACATTTATAAACTCGGAACAGCTGCATAGACAGCTGCGAGCTCAACTGAGCATGTGTAAAGCAAAAAGACTAAATATAACTCGTCTCTAGGCAGATTTCAAGAGCAGTTAACAGGAAGGTAGGACAGAGCACATGACGAGCACATGGCAACCAAAATGGCTGCCAGAAATATAAAATGGATTCCACAAAGCGGACAATTTAGTCTCTGAATACAGGATGTCTTCGGCTAATGCTTAACTTAAGTGCTGCCGAAATACAACAGACGACCCTTTCAGCATTAGTTGAAGACATTCGTTTATCTGGGGTAATCTAAATATTCATCCCGTACATCTATTAACATTATTTTGGCCACCTCTTTATTCAACATTTGTTGGGCCTTTGTTTCAGCAACGTTCCTTTTGGCAGGTATACAAGCAGAGATGCAAATGGAGCAAAGCATTGGACCACATTGGATACATACACAGCATGTAAAAAGTATTATAATCATTACACACAGGATAGTCAGTAGCTTCCAGCCCCAAGCAGAAACAAGAGTCCAAAACCATCCAGCAAAAGTCCAAGTACCAGTCTCTGGATGAATTTCTGCAGCAATCTTATCCAGTTTTGATATTGCGCCATATACTGAAGGTGAGTGAACCGGTATGAATACGCAACAGCTGCTACCGATGATGTGACATGCACCACCTCGATCAGCCAAAATCACGTCTAACACCATCCTATTCTGGAGTGCTACAATCCTTGCAATCTGTAGTTCCTCTGTAATGTTCCCAAGTGCCATAGCTGTCTGATTGATACCAGCTTCCACAACACGAGTTAATCGCCTGATCTTTCTACTGTTCAATGCAGCACCCACAAAGAAAAATAAGCCCAAGTTGAAATCAACATATTGTTGTAGGGTAGTGTCGGTTTGGTCAACTTCATCCATACTTATTGTCCTCTTATTTCTGTTTTTGGAAATATCATTGTACAGTTTAAAATCACGGTGATATAATGCAGGTGCCAGAAACACAGGGGGCAACAGAAAAGATACATAGCAGATTCCTGACCACCCAACAGGTAATTGATAATATCCGTTATTTCCACACACAAAATACGTATTATGCGAGGCTGTGAAAGTGCTGTTATTGGCACCTTCAATGGTCAGGATTACAGTACACTCGCTCCTCCCCACTGGAATTCTTCCAACACTACAGATACACAAATCTGCTTTAGTTTTTGTCACAGAAATCACAAAAGGTCCAATGTTCTTTATTATTCTCACATTTGTGAAGGCATATGGTGTTGAAATATTGTCCGGTTGATACTCTTTCCATTCCCATTTAGTCCCTTTGGCTTGTGGATAACCTTCTTTATTTTGATAACACACTTTATTAAGTTGAAAAATAATCCCACCTACTGAAGGCTTTCTAGATGCAAACAAAAGCGCATACCAAGCTTGACAAGAACCATTGTGAGAAAATGGAAGAGGAATAAAAGGTGTTCCTCCTTTCTTTTGATGTGCAGGTATCATCCCACACACCCAACAGTTGGTAGTATTTGTAGCATTGTGAGTATGGTGCAACATCTGGATAAAGGTATTGTTTAGATAGGATTGTCGATGCTTCTGCTCATGGTAGGGAAGAGTGAAGTAGTAGTGTTCCACTGGTACTGGCGTAGTGGCAACAAAAAGCTATCGAACAGGAGCCACCTTCTCGATATACCACGTAATTGCTGCCATAGCCACCATAGCAACAACAAACCCTACAGCACAAATGATTATTTTTTTATTCATTTCAGCAACAGTAATGATTGATCTTTCTAAAAACTTGTTGAAAACAATCGTTGGAGCTCTTCTCCCTGGGCAGCCGTTGATTTCTTCACCATGGGCCAAGGCGGGTGTCACTACACTAATGCAGGGCTGATCCCCTCAAAAATGGGACGATCAAAAGGGGTACATTACTAACAAAAAAAAGAGTCCTTGGGAAATTGTAGCCGCTGTACAACCAGCAAGAGGGAGTCTTCTCCCTGTGTCCGTTTGAGCCTCACAGGCAGGCTCTTGTTGTTCCCACGGTGGAGCTGCACAACTCGCAACTCAAGAATCACGGCCCAGTTTGAGAAGAAAAAGTCTTTCAACGATCCTGTCCAGTGTCTCAGGCAGTGCATCAGTTTTCTTCACTTTAATCTAACAGGCACCAAGGGCACAGCACCTGTACCCTAAACTCAAGTCCTTCCTTAACTCCTGTATTGCTCCGCTGGCGCACTGCTCTTTTGTTGGGGCCACAGAGTGTAGCCAGTATGCTCAGGCCTCCCTTGATCAACAAACAGAGGTGCAGACTTGCATTCACTTTGGGACCAGGACTCAAGGCCTGAAGCAACCCTTGTTTCAAAGGGGGTCACCTCAAGCAAAAGCCTCCTTGCCGCCCTTATCGGTCTGTGACTCTCTCAGCTGGGCATCAAAAACTGGATCCACAGAAAGATTTCTTCATCCTGATTTGTGACCCCGTCTTTCGCCCAAGACAGTGGCAGGGGTACACACTTCACGTCCCAGTGCTTCCGGCTTCACTGAGGTCCTAGTTGCCAGCAACACCTGTGCTGGTTCCCTTTATCTTGACTCCAAGCTGGACTGGTGCTGACTCCCAGGCTGGATCTGATGTCCGGGCCCCTCTGGCAATGGTTGTAGGGCAGCAAATATCTATTGGTGGGCAGAACAAAAGGTCTTTAGACAAGGCACAAAAATAATCTATCAACAGAGAGGATAGTCTCAGAATACTTCCTTAGTCTTGGGGCGCCCCATTCATTAGCAAGGCACCCAAGAACCACTTCATCTATCTGAGAGTAAAAACACCCTAGACCTATTGGCAAGTATAAAAGGAACTTTTGGTGAACTGACAAGAGGAATACGTTACACGATTTGATTTGTTTCTCCCAATCCCAAGCAGCCAAGGAAGTCTGTGTTCATTTACTAAATTCTGAGGAAAAAGAAAAACAATACAGACATACTCCAAATCCTTACATTTGTGTATTCCTATATTATTCATCTGAAGAACCTCAAGAAAAAGGAACTTTTCTACACTTCTACTTATGAACCTTGCATTACTTGTACAGGACTGCAGACACTTCTAAAATAATTTCTCTTAATAAAAACATCTACATTTTATGCTTAGGACCATGCTTTCATGTTATAGGTGCAGCAGGAAAATCTAAAACTGCTAATTTAACAGGGATTCTTATTTCATAAAGAACTAAAAAAAAACTCAACATAGTGGGTACATAAATTTCTCCAGCAGAACATGTTGTGACAAACAAACTCCTAGAAAACAATATTTTCCTTCAAAATGTTTGCTAAGGATCACATGGGCGTCTTTCCTGCATTCTACTTTTCACGATCCGGACTATGCAACATCAGCTCTAACAAGGGCTGTCAGCTTATTTACACAGACTAGCTAATAAAGGACTAGCAATGCCCTTGCAAAACTGTATATAACATGAGAATAACATAAACAATAATGGTATTGCCACCTGAGATTGTTGAACAAAAACCCCACTATACAGTTCCCTTTAAAGATCAAATAAGGGAACATCAATCTGTTCTACTCATTCTTTCATACAGGATGGGCAGTAACATAGTATATTTTTCATCATTTTATTAATTCTAACATTTTTAAAACAGTATTACTGAATAGCCAATTAAATGTCTCATGGCCATTTCCTAGACAGCTTAGACAGACTCAAGAGAGAGTGAGAAAAAGAAGAGAGAAAACATAAATTTGCCTACCCTTAATTTGCCCAGGAGCTAACCTCCTTCCTCCATTTTGACAGTAGGAAAACCTGAAAACAGGTTTACCTTCTGTCAACACTATTTACCCCTATTTGTGGCAACTGGGCACAAACAAACTTGTAGGAGATATCTTAGAAAGTGGCTATTTTCTGATTCAGCCTAACACAAGCACATTGAGTTAACTTTAGAAAGCGTTAATAACCAATTACCAATTCCTTCAGCAATGGTGCTAGATTAACATGAGGGCGCATGAATGCAAACTAAAATCCATTGCCTCCTTATCTCAGCCCTTGCACAGTAATCTTTAAACTAAAACCATTATTTTTATATACATGGCAGAGCTATGCTCTACTCAGGGCCCACATATGTCACTGCTTTTCCTTCTGTTCATATAACTGCGCAAAACTCGCTTTTGGCAAAAATAGTAAGCAAAGCTTCTCTTCCTCTCTCTGCGCTGTCATCTCTTCTTTCAAAATTTTTCGGAGGTCGAAGTGTCAAAGCAAACCTTACTTTTAGCCCTGCTAGGTTGCTAAATGCAGAACTCCGACCTTTAACCCTTTCACCAGCTGTCCATTTTTGTGCAAGGCTTTTCATGCGATCCTTGCAATTCAAAGCAACTCTGGAGAATCACAGCTGAAAGGCAGTCCTGTCCGTCTAATAATTTTAAAGGTAGGATCTAACTTCTGCTGTGTTTTTTTATTTTCAATACTTGTCTCTATCTGTGTGCAGTGTATGGTGTGCATTCTAGCAGGTTAGAGGTCAGCTATTTGTGTTATACTTAAATGTGTGCATTTACTAAAGCCTAAGAGCAGTGTAAAAGCTGCTCTGCTTGGCAAAACTACTTTTAAATAGTGAATTTTTCCCAATTTCGACTTTGGTGGTAGGGGCACTTAAAAATGAATAACCTACAATATTTGGTTCCACATATGAAAAGCAAGCCTCATTCCTTTCCTATCACCTTTAAATGTATTCATTTATAACTCTAAGCACAGAAGCCTTACTGAAACATGAAAAGTCTGCGTCACTTTTAAAGGACAGTAATCATTTAACATCAGAACCACGGATGTGCTTGTATAAAAAAGCATTAAGAAAGAAAATCCCTTTGAATCTTTTCTCTGTTATCCAAAATAATGAAACTGTCTTTTCTGACTTTTAAAATCAGCAGTTTGTAATGCACGCTTTCAAACCATGTTTGCACTAACTTAAAATCTAGTTGACTCGGCAGTTTCCTTATGACTTGGGACCAAGAATAGCCATGTGTTGTTGACACAGCTGTGTTCTGACCAGCAGGCGTCAACATCTCACGCCTTTCAAGCCAGCACAAATCTATCGTTCTGTAATGTGGTGTTTATTTCAGCAACAACCAATTCACTCAGATGATGTGAATGCCTTTCAATATTAATATATAAGGATAATACTGTAACATTTTTCATTTTAGTCCTAATTGTGTGAAAGCACACAAATTCGTTTTTTCCTACCTTTCTATGAGGCCTATTTTATTCCTATTGAATGTAAATTCTGATTTATCTGTACCAGTGTGGCAATTTGCACATATCTATAGTTTCTTACTTTATCAATTTTAATGGTAGCGTGCAGCTATTTAGCATATATTACATTATTCATTCCCTGAATTTTAAAAAATGTAGTTTTTTAAATGACATTTGCATAACAGAATGACAACAAAAACCAAATTTAGCTCATTCCAGACATTTTCAGAAGGGGGTCATACACTCATAGCACACAACACAGCGCGCTTAAGGCTAGTCATTCTTACACAAAAAACATAGTCTACTTTACTGAAACAAGTACTTTCAAGCATGTCAGTCCAGAACCATATACAACAAAAAAAACAATTAACCCACAAATCAACACTTAGGGCAAAAACAAGAGACAGCCTACAGACTGTACGCAAAACCAAACTATTTTGTAAATACTAATTGTAAGTCATATTTACAAGAAGAGCTCTCAAAAGTAGTCCAAAAGATTGCACCAAAACAGCCCAAAAGACTGCTCCATGTTATCAGGATCCGTTTTATGTACATATTTAGTTCCATGGGGTACTTAGTCACCAAGAAAGAAATATCTTTTTACTATACCTAAACCTATTTAGGTATCCCCTCTGAGGGGAGTCAGCTGAGTACTTACTAAATCCATATTATACTCCAAGTGACACTTAACACAATGTGTGCCGTTCAAGTTTTCAAAGTTAGAGAAAAATCTCCTCATTACCTGCCTATATGTATTGCAATACATATATAATTACAAAACAGATTCCAAAATTGGCCAATCATACAAACAAAGCCACAGTAGGTGTTACTAAACTACCTTACCAATCAAAGGCATCAAACCAACAGCAAGTGCCGCAAAACGGCTCTTACCAATCAAATGGTGTCCAGGTTCCAACTGCCAAGTTCTCAAATCGACCAAATGGTCACTGCACGGCGAATCAACAGAAGAGATCTCAGTCGAGGACCGGCGCCGCCGGGATGCTCAGATCAGAAAGAAAGGAAAAATGCCATGGGTGCCAAGACTCGGGTCTCCTCAGGCAGCGATCGCGTCCAAAAGCGAGATTCCAATCCTTCGTCTCGACCAGTCCTTCGGGCATCCGAGTCGCCGATGAGCCCCACGTTGGAAGCGCCAATTTGTAGTGGTGAGCCTCAACAAGGCCTACCAGTGCTTAGGGGTTCTCCCTTCCTTGCACAGAGTCCTCAGACCAATAGGAAGAAGTTGGCACAGAAACTGGAATAGAAAAGACAGAGTTTATTAAACCTCATGAGGTGGAGCTACATTCACACAGCACCCTTCGGTAATGCATGAAGTAGCACACTGAATGGAAGGACCTTGGTCCTTTTATACCCACACAGGGGCTCAAATGAAGGCGGTACAAACACAAATGCTGGTTTTAGGTACATATAAGGTCATACAAGAAATGCACAGTCGACAAGTGGGTGGAGCTAACAGTTTCTACTTCTAGTAGACACATCCTGACATTTATAAACTCGGAACAGCTGAATGGACAGCTGCGAGCTCAACTGAGCATGTGCAAAGCAAAAGAAACTAAATATAACTCGTCTCTAGGCAGATTTCAAGAGCAGTTAACAGGAAGGTAGGACAGAGCACATGGCGAGCACATGGTAGCACATGGCAACCAAAATGGCTGCCAGAAATACAAAATGGCTCCACAAAGCGGACAATTTAGCCTCTGAATACAGGATGTCTTCGGCTAATGCTTAACTTAAGTGCTGCCAAATTACAACAAAAGGACTGGAACTGAACTTTCTGCAATCTACTTTGTGAGTGTCTCCAAGGGCTTGAGGTAGAGCTTGCCCCCTGTTCAAGAAGCCTCAGGAACAGCAAAGACTTCAAGTTCTTCTGCCCTCAGCACTGGGGACTGTGTGTTTTGTGCTGCAACAGAAGAAAAGCAACTCGACGACGACGCCGCTGCCGACTCCGTGTCCCGACGGCACTGCAGAGGGCACCGCCGCAACGCCGCAATGCAACCCTGGTCTCACCGACGATGCCTGCTGATGCCGCCACCGAGCCGCTGCTCGCACCGCGACCTGTGGGCACCGCACTCCGCACCGCCTCGCTTCACGATGACGCTGTGGCCTTCTTGACGATGCCGCTCCATGCCGGCTTGACGCCGCTGCTTGCACCGTGGTTTGGGGGCACCGCTCGTAAGTTACACGACGCACCGCCCTCATCCCGCGCCGCAGCCTTGGCCCACCGACGCCGGTGCCATCGACTCCCATTCGTCAGCCGATGACAGCGCAGCAGCTACGACGACGCCGCTGCTGCACCGTGACCTGCCAGCACCGTGATGAGCACCGCCTTCATCTCACACCGCGACCCTGGTCTCACCGACGACGCCATCCGACGCCGCCACCAAGCCGCTGCTCGCACCGCGACATGAGAGCACCGCACGCCGCACCGCTGCACTTTGCACCGCAACACCCGATGCCGGCCGACACCAGCGCTCCTGACTTCAACAGAGGAGATCGATCTGCAACGCGTGTGACTTCGAGGGCCCCGACGACGCCGCACCGACCTCCGGAACCAACGCCTGTGGACGCCGTGTTTTTGGAAGCTCACCGCGAGGTCATCGACGCCCTGCATTTCTGAAAGGTACTGTTTGCGGGTCTTCCCGACACCGTAGTTGACCCGCGACGCCGCGGTCAGCCAGAACTGTTTGTTCACGATGCCGTGATAGCCCTGGACGGAGCTATCGACATCAAGGAACTGTTTTTAAAGACATTTTGAGAAGTAACTATTTCTGAAGTACTGTACAGTGGATTTTTATCGTATTTGGTCTTGTTTAAAGTATATAAAAATATTGGATATTTTTCTAAACTGGTGTGGTGTCAGTTTGTAGTGCTTACACTGTATTACTGTTGGTTATGTGCAAATGCTTTACACACTGCCTCTAGAATAAGCCTGACTGCTCGTGCCAAGCTACCAAGGGGGTGAGCAGGGGTTATTTTAGGAGTGTAACTCCCTTACCCTGACTAGGAAGAAGGGTCCCTACTTGGACAAAGGTGCAAGCCCTTGCCAACTAGAGATCCCATTTCTAACAGTGTGCAAGTGGCCGGAGAGTTCAAGGATCAACTGCCCAGGCAAACCAATAACGCGGGACCTGACGAGACCCCCGAGGAATGGAGTGAGGAGTGGTAGACGCCTATAGAGGATGATCAAAAGCCACCGCAACTGAAGAGAGATGTGGCAGACTCAGGACGTGGGTCAGGGAGAATAAAGAATGGGGGTGGGTCGGGTTGATTACGGTAACACGCAGGTCGCAGAAAAAGACGGGAACTTTCTCTGAGGGTTTTTTTGTTTGGTTATTACTTTCACCTGCATTTCAGTGTTTGCTTTTACCCCGGGGCATGTGAATGCGCTGACCTTAATTTCTTCTTAAAGAAACCAATACTTAAATCTTTTTGTTAGTACCACCGGAGAAAAGGTATACTTGTATAAAGGGCGGGACCAGAAACAGTTGTCTGTTCTGCAGACAACTAGAGATGTCTAGCAACTAAATACCAAAGATGGTTACAACCTACCTTGTATGATTTTATTTTCTCGCAAATGAGAAGAATCCCAAGACGAAGTAAGGAAAGTAGACAACTAGTTGAATAATTAATTTTGAAGCCTTTTCTTTCCCCCTTCATCCTTATTTACTTTCCTCCCACCATAACCTTGTTTTCACTATATTACAAATAGTAATGGCTCACACAGTCTCATGGGTGTGGTGAAGGTACCTATCCTGACAAAAGTCTAAAGGAAGTACAGTTACTTACCGCTGCCCTCTTGTTCTTTTACTTCGATCCTCCGGGTAACACCCTCCTGGGCGACGTGGAAGACCTAAAAGAAGAGAGAAGAAATAAAAGTTGAAAGAGACTGTTTCCTTGGTGATTAAAACATCCAGACAACCCCTTAAACTGTTATAACAATAAAATATGCCATCATTAAATAACACCTTCAGTCTCCTCGCGTCTTTTTCCGACCATCCCTCCCACAGATGGTGTCAGAATCGGGATCAGAGAAAATGGAGGCAGTAGATTCCAAAGTGGTGGAAAGCCAAGAAAAATTAGAAAAAGTAATGGATTAAATTCCTGGCGGTGGCCGAAAAAGACAGAGAGAAGCTGCATAAAGCTTTAATAGAGCAAAGTCAAACCCAGGAGACTGTTATAAGGAAACTGGCTGAGACCCTCGGTTAACATAGGAGCCATGAGACTCTGCCCTCAGTGTTTATGGAGACATATGTCACAGGGAAGGATCCTGATTTTTTTGTCTCTAATTTTGAAAGAGTGGCAAGAGCTGCAGCATGGCCCATGGACAGATGGGGACAATACTTAGGTCCACTCCTTTCCGGTGACCTCCAGGCCGCATATCAAGCTGCCAATCCTCTAGGAACCACCCCATACGATGAAATCAAGAAGAGTATTTTGAAAAGAATGGGGGTGGATTAGGAAACATATAGAATAAGACAAAGGAAGACCCGCAAGAAACTCCTAGAGCCCTATAATATAGAGTGCGAGATATGACAGATCGGTGGCTAAAACCCCTCACCTCTTCCAAAGAAGATATAATGGAGGAAATGTATTTAGAACAATACCTTACGTCATTACACCTTCCCATTCAGAGATGAGTTTGCAGACATACTCATCTCACCATAGACAGAGCTGTAGAAATGGCAAGCGCCTATAGCAGAGCTCAAGAATTACAAAAAGTTCGAGAGGAAAGTACTTGGAAACATCCTGGGGGAAATTTGTTGAAAACTCAGAAAACCCTTCCCCCTAGAAAGTCAGAAACAGTAACTTTAATGCCAGGACCCCTGCTTGTACCTCCTTGTCCTCCTCCTTCTCCGGGCCCCAGTGTTTGGACACATTGCTCCTTTTTGCCCCCAAAAGGAACAACCCATGGATGTGGGACTTACCAGATCTCTTTATTGTGTGCAGTCAGGGGGTAAGCCTCCTTATCATTGTCAATTATTGGTCAATGGGGAACACCAGACAGCATTGATCGACACAGGCTGTTTACAAAGTGTTATGAGACCCCACGCTGTTGCCGGAGGTGTAACCCACACGTCAGGGGTTGTCAACATCCAGTGCGTCCATGCAGACAGTAAACAGTATCCCACCACGTAGGTGTGTTTCCAACATCAACCTTAAACTCCACCAGTTCCCTTGAGTGTTGGATTGCTTCCACGGCTGCCTGAACCTTTAGTAGTAGGCAACGATTATTCCCACCTGGACAGCCTAGTTCAGGATAAGTGGAAAGAAGAAGCTGATCCTTTTTTACAACTCCAAGATCATGAATGGCCACCAGGGAAACCCAGGAAAAGCCGAAAACAGAGAAGGGAAAAGAACAAAAAGTTATTCCGATTAGCTTTATCTAGTTCCAATAATGATATTATATGGGAACATGTACTGAGTTTCCATATAGCTCAGAGAGAGGACCCCACACTATGTGAGGCGTGGAACAGAGCTAATGAAACAGAAAATCCTAATCAAGTAGGTACAGCATTCTATACACAGAAGAGCTTATTATATAGAAAAGGAGGGAAAACTCAACCTTCACAATTATTAGTGCCACAGTCGTTCAGGGAAAAGGTTTTATTTTTGGCACATAGCCATCTGTTAGGAGGTCACTTTGCTGTCGAAAAAACAGAGAAGGCTATACTAGACAAATTTTATTGGCCTGGGTATTATCAACAGATCCAGACATATTGTAACAAATGCCCTATTTGTCAGTCGGTCTTTACCAGCACGAGTCCCCTTGAGACCTTTACCAATGATAGAAGAACCCTTCTCCCTGCTAGACATTGACTTAATTGGGCCCCTTCCACCTTCCCATAGTGGGAGCCGCTATGTACTGGTCTTGGTGGACTATGCCACCCGGTTCCCCAAGGAAGTGGCGTTGAGACAACCTAATACCACTCAAGTAGCTAAAGCAATGACTAATATATTTTCTGGAGTTGGGTTTCCTTGTGAAATCATAACTGATCAGGGGACTCCTTTTATTTCCAAGCTTATGAAACAGGTCTGCCAATAGCTTAAGATTAAACACATTAGAACAGCTGCTTATCATCCACAGACGGATGGTTTGGTGGTACGGTATAATGCCACTTTAAAGACCACCCTGAAGAAATTATTAGATTTAGAGACTGGAAAATGGGAGGACATGTTGCCCTTAGCATTATTTGCCATCCGATGCAGACAGCAAAAAAGTACGGGGTATTTTCCATTTGAGCTACTATATGGCCAGCAACCTCATACTTTATTAGATCTGGCAAAGCAGAAATGGAAGGAAGAGAAGGATGAGTCCACACCCTTATTAGAGGATGCAACTTGTCTTAAATCCCATTTGAATCAAGTTTGAAATATTGTGAAAAATAATCTAGAACAGGCTCAAGCCTCTCAAAAAGGCAATATGACAAGAAAGCAAAGGAACAAAGGAACAATCCTTGGAAGTAGGGGATTTAGCACTATTGATGATGACTTCCTCGATCACAAGTTGTTAGGGCAATGGTAAGGTCCAGATAAAGTCATAGAAAAGGTAACCCCGATGACCTATTGTTTAGAAATGGATCCGGAAAGCAAGAATACCCAAATATTCCACATTAATATATTTAAAAAATGGGAAGGAGCAAGGCCGGCTCTGTTGGGAAAAGTGGAGGTATCCCCACTTTTGTATGAAACAAGTATAGATCCTGAGTTGCCTCTTCCCTAAAGAAGGAACTGGATATTGTAAATCCGTATTTGTAAAGCACAAACTACTCACCCTTACGGGTCTCAAGGCACTGGGGGCCGTCGTTGAAATTAAGTGAGCTATTGCCCAGAGTCACATGGTGCTGAGCTAAGATGCCACCGGAGCCGGGGATTGAACTGTGAACCATGTGCTCCGAAGTCAGCTGCCCTGGCCGCTGCACCACACTTCTCTATTCACTTACAACCTCTCCAGAATGTTTTCTCATTAACACCTGGGAGAACCTCAGTGATAGAACATGTGATACACACTCTTCTGGAGAAAAACATTAGATAAGTCCTTACAGCACACCAGAATCCTGAAGAGAATCAATTAATAAAGAAGTACAACAAAAGTTAAAAATTGAAATAATAGAACCTTCCACTAGTGAATGGAATTCTCCTATAGTGATCGTTCCAAAACCTGATGGGTCCATCAGGTTTTGTATTGATTTTAGGGAGGTTAATAAAATTTCCAAGTTTGATCTTATCCCCTTCCGCGTGTAGATGAGATTATAGAAAAGCTGGGAGAGGCACAATATATCAGCACTCTGGATTCATGCAAAGGTTACTGGCAAGTACCCTTAAGACAACAAGATAAGACAAAAACAACTTTCTCAACACCAGGGTGTTTGTATTATTTTGAGGTGCTACCTTTTGGATTACATGAAGCCCCAGCGAGATTTGAAAGACTCATGAATTCTGTGCTTAAACCGTGTGAATCCTATGCTGCAGCCTATATCGATGATATTGGTATTCATAGTTCATCCTGGGGCCATCATTTAGACCATCTAACCAGGATAATCCAAGCATTAGGAGAAAATGGCTTAACAATCAATCCCAACAAAAGCTATTTGGCTGCAAAGTCTGTAAAATATCTAGGTTACCTTCTAGGAAAAGGGTGCATTAAACCTCAAGATGAAAAAGTGTTGGCCATCTCAAAGTTACCGTTTCCCAAAACCAGGAAAGATCTCAGTGCTTTTCTAGGTATCCCGGGACACTATAGATGCTTTATCCCAAAATTCCCACTAGTGGCAGCCCCTTTGACAGATCTCTTAAAAAGAATGTACAGGCCGAAATAGAATTCTGCCAACCCACTCCGGCTGTCCTCCAGGCTTTTCAACAATTGAAGCAGATACTTACTTCTAAACCCTTTTCTGGTTAGCCCTGATTATACCAAACCTTATATATTACAAACAGACGCCTCTGAAAGTGGATTGGGGCCATTTTAATACAATTGGACAATCAAGGGCAGGAACGAACCATCATTTATATAAGCCGCAAGATATTTTCACGTGAGAAAAATTATGCAGCAGTGGAAAAAGAGGCACTAGCTATTAAGTGGGCCATTGAATCTTTAAGATACTATCTTGAGGGCAAAGAATTCACACTATTCACCGATCATGCTCCTTTAGAATGGTTGTCTCATAATAAGGGAAACAATTAACAAATTTGACGGTGGCTCCTGGCTTTGCAACCCTTCCGGTTTACCACTTGTCTAAGAAAAGGAAACGAACATGCCTCTAGATACCGACCAGATTCATTTCTTGCAGGCAAGAAAGTTAGGGAAGGGAAATATGAAGAAAGTCAGGGGGACCCCGATGAGACACCCTCCTTCTTACCTCCTAATTTATCGTTGCCTCGCTCGATGCCATCCAGTCGGTTCCAAGAAACCTGGAAAAAAAGAAAAGAAGAAACAGAGCTCATAAACCTAAACAAGGGACTATACTTGTCCTACGCTGGCGGGAGGAGGAGCAGAGGAGTCAGGGAGCCAATCAAGACATCCACAAGGTGGAGAAAAGGAGACGATCAGTCACGGAGGGGAGAGGATGGAAGACGAGGATCTTGGGAGTGGTGAGAGGAACCCGGAAGACTTGGAGAGCAAGTAATCTGTGTGCGAGTGGCCGGAGGGTTCAAGGAGCAACTGCCCTGGCGAACCAAGTATCAAAGCAGCGGGACCCGACGAGCCCCCGACAAATGGAGTGAGGAGTGGTGGACACCTACAGAGGACACTCAAAAGCAGCCGCAACTCAGGAGAGTTGCGGCAGATGCGGTACGTGGGTCAGGGAGAATACTGAGCGGGGTTGGGTCAGGTTGATTACGGTAAAACAGAGACGGGAACTTTATCTGTGTTTTTTCTATATGATTATTACTTTCACCTGCATTTCAGCATTTGCTTTTATACCTTGGGCATGTGCATGTGCTGACCTTAATTTCTTTGTAAGGTAACCAATACTTAAATCTTTTTGTTAGTACCGCCGGACATAAGGTATACTTGTATAAAGGGCGGGACCAGAAACAGTTGTCAGTTCTGCAGACAACTAGAGATGTCTAGCAACTAAATACCAAAGATGGTTTCAACCCACCTGGTATGATTTTATTTTCTCCCAAACAAGTCGAATCCCAAGAAGAAATAGGGGGAAACTAGAGGAATAATACATTTTGGAGGCTTTTCCTCCCCCCTTCATCCTTATTTGCTCTCCTCCCACCTTAACCTTGTTTTCACTAAATTACAAATAGTCATGGCTCACACAGTCTCACGGGTGTGGTGAAGGTACCTATCCTGACAAAGTCTAAAGGTAGTACATTTACTTACCGCTGCCCTCTTGTTCTTTTACTTCGATCCTCCGGGTGACACCCTCCTGGGTGACGTGGACGTCCTAAATGGAGAGAGAAGAAAAAAAGTTGAAAGAGACTGTTTCCGTGGCGATTAAAACAACCAGACACCCCTTAAACTGTCATAACAATAAAATAACACCATCATTAAGAAACACCTTTAGCCTCCTCGCTGCTTTTTCCACATTTCCCTCCCACAGGGCCCTACTGGGTGGGCCGGTACGAGACACTGCACTAACCCCAAGACAAGACCCATGGTATCTCCGGGATAGGGGTATAAAAAACAAACTAGGGATAGCTACAGACCTGTACTTTCAGGAGAATAAAAGGGACGGTGATATCAGCCTCTGCCCTATGGGAAGCATTTAAAGCACTTTTATATGGGAGCAGGCTCAAGCTGTGATGGGGGCAAGAAGAAGGAAACTAAGCTAGAATGAGAGGCCATAGAGAGGGATATAGTAACCATAGAGATCAGGACATTAGCAGAGAGGATGATGGCCCTCTGCCAACAATTATACCTTTGCCAGCAGGACCTACGGGCCCTGGCAGAAAATGCTGCGTGGAGTCATGCATTGGTGACACATCGTTGGCTGCACGACGTAGGGGACATAAGTTATTGACTGGTTGGATAAGAGCGACACAGATTGCTCCTGGGTAATGGAGATTCTAGACAGGGCTGGCGTGCTGCAGACGACGAGTGTAGCCATAGCAGACACCTTTGCTGCCTATTAGGAGGAACTGTACACCCCCACGGCGGCCAAGACTGATGCCGATTGTGTGGACTTCCTAAAGGATAATGCCCTTCAGACGCTCTCTGGGGAGGCGAAGGAGGCTTTAGAGTCTGATCTGATGGAAGAGGAGTTGACGGTGGCTATACGTGACCTCCAGTCTGGAAAGGCTTTTAGGCCCAATGGGTTGCCCATAGAGCTGTAAAGGGGCTAGTGGATAAAGTGGCCAAAACACTGCTGGACATGTTCAGGGCGGCATGCGAAGAGGGCTGCCTGCCAGAGGACCAACTGATTGCCACTATTGTGGTCCTACACAGAAAAAGAAAACCTCTGGCGGATTGCGGTTCCTACAGGCCCATATCCTTATTGAATGTAGAGGCTGAGGTGCTGGCGAAGGTCCTGGCAACCAGGATCCGTTAAGTCATCACCTCCATCGTACACCCGACCAGTCAGGTATTATGCCACGTAGGAACACCCGCCTCAAACTGAGACGCCTATTCAAAGCACTCCATATGACTGGGTCGCCCAAGTGGAGCAGGCAGTTCTGATGGATTTGGATGCCAAATGGCATTTGAAAGTATAGAATGGCAATATATATTTTGTGGGGCCGAAATTATGTGGGTGGGTCAATCTTCTATATCAGGCCCCCTGACCCGGGCGTGAGTCAATGGGGTGGAGTCCTATGTTTTTGCCCTGAAAAAGGGAAATCGACAGGGGTGCCCTCTTTCACACATGAATTTTGCACTGGTACTCATACCACTTGCGGCCTGACTTCTCCAAGACCCACTAATACAGGGAATTAGGACTCCTGGAGGTTGGGAGGAGCACGTCTCCCTCTATGCTGACGATGTTCTACTATACGTCACCCTGCCATCCCTTTCAGTGGCCAGAATATTAGTAGTCTTTGACCTCTTCGGAAGCTGCTTGGGCTACAAAATCAACGGGGCCAAGTCTATCATCTTTTCCTTATCGAGGATGGCACTGCGGCTCCCTATCGACTGCACAGCGCCAATGGTGGAGGAGGGGTTTCAATACCTTGGTATCTATGCCACCTGTGACCCGCTAGAGATCCTGCATAGAAATATACTCCTACAACTCGACAGGCTTCGAGGGGATGTGGCACACTGGCAGAACCTACGCTGTCCCTAACGAGCAGAGCTGCTCTCTATAAAATGATGACTCTCCTGTGCCTTCTTTACATGCTTCCACTAGAGTTTTTTAGGAAGATATACTATGAAGTCCAACTACTTCTTTGGAATGGCGGTGCTTGACGCATAGCGCTGGGTAAACTGCAGAGAGGAGTTTATGATGGGGACTGGCAATCCCAGACATCCAAAATACTACCCAGCATCACAGCTGCTAGTGAACAATGACGGTGTCTTCTCTAGCTTAAATCGGCTTATGGTGTTGATAGAGATGCAATGGGTTGTGGAGGGCATGAGGTGATTCTCTACTGTAGAAGAGGAAAACAGGGTTTGCCACCACATACCCGGACAGTGTTTAGGATATGGAGAGAGGCCCAGGGTTGCCGGTGTTGGAGTGGTAGGCTCACAGCTCTGACTCCTCTGTGGCACAGCGACCTGCTTCATGAAGTTGGGGGATTGACAGGCTTCTCCAGGTGGGAATTAATTGGTATAGAACATCTGGGAGACATTTTGAGAGAACAGTCCATTCTACAGTTCAAAAACAGGTATCTCCAGCTGGGGCACGCTCTGCGGAGGCATATCCACGAGGGGGAGCAATTGGCGAAAGCGTCGCCTCTGGGAGATCGCTTGCTCATAGAGCCTATAATTGACAAAGAGATATCTACTATATATAGAAAACTGATTAATAATTACCCTGACTTATTGGGGGCACTGAGAGATACATGGACTTAGGACCCAGGTGACATAGACAATGAAGACTGGATAGAGGCCCTCCAAAGCCCACGGGAAAAAGCTGTTTCAGCCTGGTTCACATTAGTCCAAAGTAGGATTCTTTTACACAAGATAGGGAGAGCCAACACACCAATGTGCCTCCGGGGGTGTAACCAAGAGGGTACATTCTTCCATATCCTATGGGATTGCCCGGTGATACAAGAGTTTTGGTGGAAGGTCACTGAGATAATGTCCCAGGTTCTGTCTCTGAATGTTCCCCTGGGTCCAAAATGGCTCCTCCTGATGGTGACAGGAAAGGAGAACTGGCCCCAATACCATAATATCTTCTTAGTGCTGGCGGCCGGGGTGGCCAAGCAAATATAGCAAGGACAAGGGCCACAAATACTCCCCCAAGCATCGAAGGCATGGAATTAGAACTTGACTGGTGCCAAAGGATGGAAAAAGTGGTCTATCAGAGCTGCGGCTGCCTCAATAAATAGAAGAAGGTGTTGGGGGCCTGGTGTGGTTTTAGGGGTTATTGGTACCGGGTTATGCTAGTGGGGAAGAGACAAAGACCTTCCCTGTCTATGCACTTGATTTGTTATTTAATGGTACCATGTGTGCTGCTCCGACTGCTTGTTACCTATCCCCACGATGGCTCTGATTCTCTTGAAGCAAGAAAGAACTGAGAAGAGCAAGGAACCCCCTCCATAATCCCACCCAACTGCGTCCTGTGTCAACAACAAACTGATCCTGTCCGACCCCTGACTTCAATACCAGAAACTTGTTCCTGTCCTGGGCTGATGCAAAAAAGATAGCTTTAATAATAAACTTTTATAATATTGAGAGATTGTTGACGAGGTGTGTGAACCTCATATAACATAACACGTGTATTTGTAAAGCGAACTTATCACCTGTGGGTCTCAAGGTGCTGAACAACAGATGTTTATTGTTACCCAACTCAATAGTACTCATTTTATCGACCTCAGATGGATGAAAGGCTGAGCAGCCCGCTGGGATTTACACCTGTGACCATGAGGTCGAACAAAGGCCCCTGCATTAGTCCACTAAGCCACCAGACCCGGCTACTATGGAAATAGACATGCTTCTATACCACAATAGTGTTCCTTTATAAGCACATATAAATGTTAAACATTCTGGAGACTTTAAACTTCTTTTCATCAGTCTTTTCTCTTGCTGTTATCAGTTTACAGGGAGATAGGATGGACAACACGTGTAGACTGTAAACCTGAAGTGAGGAATGCACTTTTTAAAGAGTAAGGGAGGTGAAGATTAAAAGGGAGCAGTGACCAGAATAACTCAGATAATCTCAAGATTGCAAGCGCAAACCATGTTGTAATTATTTGTGTTCCATTCCACCAGAATTTAAAAGAACCATGTATTTTTTAGAAAAATTGGCTTTGTGATTCTGTCCAGCATTATTAAGTGTCAGCAGCGGGGGAGGGGTGGGGAAGTTGTAAGTCCAAAACATAATTATAAGGTGGTGCAAATCATTTGAGGGACATTCCAGCTATTTTAAAACAATCAATAAAGCAAAAAAAAAAGGTTAATTTCTGGCATTCCTACTTTGATTTGCTAGTAAAAAAGTGTGTCAATCAAAGTCACACAACACATTGAAATGTCACACAAAACCGTACTCTCAACCAACCTCGCTGCACCCACATCACACCTCACGTCCGAGAACTCCACAAGCTCCCCATCCAGAAACGCTGCCAGTTCAAGGTAATCACCCTCGCCCACAAGGCGCTGCATCAAGAAGCACCCGCCTACCTCAACCACCGTCTGCACTTCCACCAGCTAACCCAGAACCTCAGATCTACCTCGCTGTCACTCACACGGATCCCCACATTTGCAGAAGTAGGTCAGGAGGCCGATGATTCTCCTAACTAGCAGCAAAGACCTGGAACGCCCTCCCCCAGGACATCAGAACAGCCACCATGCTCACAACATTCCACAAGAAATGAAAGACCTGGCTCTACAACTGATGCTCCTGACCTTTTCGTACCTACTCAGCGCCTAGAGATCCTCACGGGTGATTAGTCCACGCTCTACAAATACTCTTACATTCCATCACTGAATACCTGGAAATGCCACTCGTAAACTAACTGAAAACTTGGCAGCTATGCACAGGCTACTACAGGGTAAGCAGGGTACTGACTGTAGGAACAACAGGATCAGCAGCAGAGCACAGGCCAGAGGGCCAACAGGTTCAGAGCTGAGCCGGGACCGGAGGAGTTACAGAATCATCAGACAGCAACCGAAAGTTCTTCTAACTGCATGCCGGCCCCTCCTTCATGTGAACTTCCTTTCTTGCATCTCGAGCAGAGAACAGAAGTGAGCGAGATAGAGATAGGACTGAATGAGTTACTGCACAAATTATCCTGTTTAAGGATGGTCGCCATACAGGCCTCCAGGAAGCAGATGGGGCCATTGAAAGCTTCTCCTTGCGCCATCTTGGAATGGGACAGGAGACCCCTTCGTTGAAAGATGGTGAGTCCTGCAGATAAGCAAACAGCGCGGCGTCTGTATCTCTGCTGCCTGCTCAGAGTTCACCCTCCATATCCAGCAGCACCGCCTCCCCGGGCCCCTGCCTCGTTCTCCTGCACCTCAGGGGCTGGTGCTCGAGTGCTTGTTGCACCCCTCGCTGCACATGCACAATGGGCAGACACAGTTTTATGACCAGGGGGACAGAAAGAGACGTGAAAGAGCGCTGGGCCACTCTTACCATTTCTTATCCGATGAATCTTTTTAGTTGACCGAGAGGTAAAAGGGAGTTCACATTAATCAGGGAGTTTAATTATTTGTGTAACCCATTTGGCTACACAATGAGGACCAGTAATCAGGGTTAAGAAGGTTTATTACAAATTAACAGCCAAATTAATATATATATGACTCTTAGGAACATACTATAAAGTTACAGAATTATCACTAGAAAACCAGATCTAAAGAAATTCAGTCTCAGTAGCATAGGGCATACAAGAAGTTCAGTCACAGCAAAACAGGAAATGAGTAGCAATATTTGATGTTCTGTAAAAGAACTCCGATCCTCCCTCCTATACATGAATAAGGTCTAAAGTCATCTAATCAGGACTCTAATTTGAAATGAGGATGTTTAGCACTAAAGGGTCTCAAAGGAATTGGTAAAAGCAGGAAATGCTGGAAGGTGTCAGCATAGTGGAAGCTCGGCAAGAGTCTTCCAATGATAAAGGAATAAGTGTTACCCTAAAGCCACATTCAGGCAAGAATAAAAGTAAGCAGAGAGGTTTGTACCTCTCAAAGTCAAAAGGGAACTGTCCTTCAGAGTATCGTCCCATACCCAGGTAATCAAAGATTCCTTTGTCCTTTCCATTCTCACCGTCGACACCTGGAACATTACTAAAATCTCCCATCCCATGAGCCCGGGTAACGGTATCAACCTTGGGTACCGTGCGACTCCTGACACAAAACAAATAGAAATCTTCTGTTAACGTTCTGTCTCTCCGTGTTCCTGCCAAGGTCCTTCTTCTCAGGCTCTCTATCACTAATACATTGATACTTGTTGGACTTTTGCAAGGTTATACCGAAACTTTTTGCTTCTTCCTCCTATTTTTTCCTGACCTGTTGTTGTTGGCTTTAGGACTGTGGGCACTTTACCACTGCTAACCCGTGCTAAAGTGCATATACTCTCTGTGTAAATTGTTATTATGATTGGTTTTGAAGTCTCAGGAACACAAAAACTTCACCCCCAGCTCCCCTGAACTTCCTTGCTGGGAGTTCTGACCTGCCAAGAGGTGCCTGTGACTGTCTTGGGCCTCTGGAGGTTGTTTCTGCTGTTGGGAGCTGGAAAAGCAACGCAACGACAAGGAAACCGACGTATCACTCTTCTTGCGACAGTTTTTCCGACGCAACACCGTGGTGTGAGAAGAATCTCCCTGCATCACCGCGCCGCTGCCGACACCGACGCAGCGCCGGACGCCGTGCCAAGAATCGACGCATCAAGGGATCACTGCTGAAAAGGTCGACGCAGCGTCGTTCGTCGCTGCTGCATCGTTCGCCGACGCATCCCGGGTTTCCACGCTTCGTCCCTGTGCGGCAAGTTTTCCCTGACGCATCACCCGCGGATCGGAGTCGTCTCAGAATCGACGCATCGCTTCCCCCTACAGACCGGACCGACACACCGCTCCCCTGCGTCCAGCGCAACTGTTGCATCTCATCCACGAAGGTCTCAGGAATTTACGCATCTCTTTGTTTGTCGACGCTTCCCATCGCTGCGGCTGTTTGGCTTGGTGACTTTTGTCGCAACTACAGGTACTTTGCAAGAAATCACGCAGCCATAGTTTTCTATGGACTCAGTTGCTAAAACCTTTTGAAAGTAATTCTGCTTAATACTTGTATGTTGGATTTTTGTCGTTTTGGTCTTGTTAAAGTTTAGAAAAAGATACTTTATTTTTCTAAACCGGTGTGGTGTCCATTTGTGGTGTTATCACTGTGTTACTGTGAATGTTGGTACAAATACTTTACACATTGACTTTGGGATAAGCCTGTCTGCTCGTGCCAAGCTACGAAGGGGGTGAGCAGGGGTTATCTAAAGTGTGTATCCCCCTTACCCTGACTAGAAGCAAGGATCCCTATTTGGTCAAAGGTACCTACCTCTGCCAACTAGAGACCCCCATTTCTAACAATACTCTTTTCTCTAACTAATGAAACCATGTGAACACACCTGCAAGAAAAAGAACACGCAAGAAAAAAGGAACAGTACAGTTTCTTGTGAAAAGAAATGCAGGCTTAGTTATGCTAACTTAAATTGTGCATTTCAATGTGCATGTTTAATATGTGGCTATATGTTCACATACAACTGCAAATAAATAAAAACGTTAATAATGAATTCAGGATTGCATGCGTGTTGCACTTTCAGTATATGCAATATAACTTTGAAATACATAAGTGTAAATTTAAATGAGAACTACAATTCTTAATGTAAATATGAACATTGGAGCACACACGTGACTCTCTCGTCCCTACAGTGAATACATTTTAATGGTGAGGGTGGTTTAGTAGGTTCTAAAGACTACATTTCACATTTATAAAGTTAAGGCACACAGAGTACACAGTGTCAAGTACACGTAAACAATGTACTTCTGTGACGTGTGGGGGAGGAGCCAAAATTATGCGTTCCAGATGCATCATAGCTCCGAAGACCCGCGCAGGCAGAAAAAATCATTTCAATATACACATTTTGAATAAACTGCATTTCACAGCTGGCACGTTCACAAATTGCCTATGTGACATTCCCATGATTTCACAGAGGTGCGCGAGCCAACAAATTAACAGGGAGATGGGAAACTATGGGACCCACAGGGCCGAATATGAAAAAATCCTCTCGGAGGACCAAAAGGCAAGACAGGAACAACTTTGGAGTAAAACTATTCCACATAAGTTCAGATCGTAACCCAAAGAACTTTTGGCACCCAGTCAGCATGATTGACAGGGGACCTCACCGTGCAAACAATTCAATTATCCCAGAACCTAATTGGGTATCATTTCTGGAAGCTGACTTCAGTTTGCCCAAAGACACTGGTACCAACACTTCTCACGAGACAGTCCAACAGATGCACGTGCAGCGGACATTGTCTCACAAAAAACAGGGTCAGCAAAACAGAAGCCACGTCATATTCACCGACTCAAACCAAGAGGGTCACACAGAGCTGCCAAGCTTTTAGACTGCACATGTGTGACACTTCCATCATTTCTGTGTACTTATGAGTGACATTCAACAATCAAATGAGTGACACTTAGAGTGACACTTTCTTGCAAGTAAAACCAAGCTATGAAGTGAATGGAAACAGGGTAATATCGGAAATGACGCCCTTGAGCAACGAGAAGCTTTAAAAAGATATTTAAATGCGTCAAACCCCCTGAAATGAAAGATCACTAACCGACTGTCCTTCCAGCCAGGCAGAGTCAAGGGTGACAGAATTTGAAAGAGAGGCTCTGCAGCAGCCAAGCGCTGCAAGGTGCACCAGAGAGCAGCTCAGCGCTACAAGTCAAGCACCGCCCTGGCTACTTTGGTGAAATGCAGCCAGGCAGCCTTGAGCGCCTCATGCTCACCGCGGCGCTTTAATGCATGACTAATGCATTTCAGGGCAGCGATGCAGATATCTGCAGTAAAATGCATCCATCTAACCCCAGATGCCGTAAATGAACAGGACTGCGGGGAAATGTCCAGTGGGATGAAAGGCTGTCCAGCCTGCACTAATGTCAGATGCATTTTGCACTTTATTTTTCATTACCATCCTGTTTGAAGAGCACACACCCCGCAGTCACATACTGTTTTAAAACAGTATATAAATGTAAATGTATACAGAGCGCATAAGCAGAAAAAAATAGCTTCCTCGGTTAAAATAGCAGTGAAACTAAAAGGGCAAACCCGCTATTAACAGCGTCAGTGGAGCAGAGAAGCCAAATATGAAATAAAAAATAACCCTGCATCCGGAGTGTTAATAATTAGCTGTGCACCATGTGCCCTGGTGAGCAGTTCACAAGTGCGGCTTTCTTCTAGGTGCTAATAACAGGACACGTCATGAGTGACGTCACATTTCCAAAGGTGCCCCTCGAATATGAAACGGCAGTAGTTGGGATTGGGGTTCAGAGTTGAGCACAGCTGCCTGTACCCCCTTTCACACGTGGCCTTTAGTGAGACATTGACAATCACCCACCGCAGCGCTACGTTTTTTCTGCGCACTTGAAATTAAACAATGTGATTGTAATGTGAGAAGTAAACAGACAATGCACGTCATCTGGCAGGAGCCCAATAGGAAGAGAATTACCAGCGACAGCATTTAATAGAACATCAAAACTGGGAAACCGTTTCTGATTAATATTCAAATTTTTGAAGATGAACCCAGAGGCTTCCGGTAATGTTCATGGCTGTTTGAAGCGCTCACCTGACTCTGTGCCCGGTCTCCGGTTCCTCTCCTGGGTCAGGGTGTCTCTCCTCCTGGGTGTCTCTCCTGGGTCAGAGTGTCTCTCCTCCTGGGTCCAGGGTGTCTCTCCTGGGTCAGAGTGTCTCTCCTGGGTCCAGGGTGTCTCTCCTGGGTCTGGGTGTCTCTCCTCCTGGGTCCAGGGCGTCTCTCCTGGGTCTGGGTGTCTCTCCTCCTGGGTCCAGGGCGTCTCTCCTGGGTCTGGGTGTCTCTCCTTCTGGGTTAGGGTGTCTCTCCTGGGTCTGGGTCCCGGGTACAGGCAGCTGGTCCCTGCCCGCAGACAAATATATATCCTGCTGCGCTGCCCCCGTGCACACAGCGCCTCGTTACCCACGGTTCCTCTTTTCATGCAGCGCTAGCAGTACCAGCGCCACCGCGGAAATGAGTCAGTTTAGAAGTGCAGCAAAGGGCGGGGTTTGGAGGAGAGAGTTAGAGGGGGGCGGACGCGCAGTGTTTATCTGGGGAGAGGGGTAGAGTGGAGTAACTTTGGGGGTACTCACTAAACATACAGAGAGCACGTCCCTTGCCCAGCACTACAGACACCCCCTGGTGAGCATGGCCGACTGTGCAGGAAGGGCGGTGGAATCCATCCCTTCTGGGCTCTACTGGGAGTCAAGCTGTACGCAAAATAGCTTTTTTCAAAATCATGCGGAGGACAAACAACTTCCTCCCAGCGGGGCCTGTGCTCACGATTTCTCAATAGAATATTCTAGTTTTGCTAAAACCGTTGTTACTGAAGCCCAGGTGTTCTATCATTAGACCCCCCCCTCCCCCTCTGCAGAGGGGGCAAGTTCACTTTGGAGACAGTATTTCGAAAGGACTCACGAGCCGCCTCACGCGCCCACCTTCCATGCACGGAACGTAAACTCGGGCTGTAAATCACATTAGAACCCCCCCACAGTGAAAGAAATCGTGATTCCTTCTCATGTGTGGAGCGTCACAACGCGCTGTTTAGCGGGTGCATTTCTTTTCCGGTGTAAGCATCGATTACTAAGACCGCACCTGTAATATTTGCGAGTTTTCTCTGTCTTTGGCTAGATAGTCGGCAGAACATACAAATATTTGCGGTCCACGTGTATGTTCGTCCGTATTAACCCAGGTGAGGCCTCCTCTGCTGACGGTGTAGAGTGAGACGGCACACAGACTGTTTAAAAGTAAACTCCCCGCTCTTTGCTTAAACGTGGAGACACTGTTTCTTAATTTATGAAAGTTATTTTATGTCAAGGGGGAGAGGATGTGGCGTACCGCCAAGAGCTGCCTACTTTGGAACTGGGAAATCAGGTTTTAGTCTCGGCGTCGGCTCAACACCTTGTGATTCTGGGCAATTTACTTAATCTCCCCCATGCCTAAAAAAAAAATTAAAAAAATGTGTCCGTGTGTAATCTAACTGGTTGGTGCTCGTGTAAAGCACTCCAGTACCTTCGGGTCCAGTTTGCCTTATATAAAAGTGCAAACAAATATTACTACTCCTGATATTAACGAGATATTAGTAATTTATCAACAATATAATGCAAATAATAACTGTGTATGTGGGACGCTGTCGAAGCAGAAGTATCACTAGGCGTTTTGATTATACAGACTGTTACCAACACAATGGGGCTCCTTTACTCAAGCTGGATGAAATGCTGAGTCCACCCTGCGAGGCTGTGAGCAGCTGGTACTCATTTCAGCCAGGACGGCCTGCGAAGCCTGATGAAAAAGTGTCTTGATGTTAAATGAGGTCCCGGATGAAGATGGATGGTCCAGGGGGTTCCTCTCCCTCTCTCAGACCACAGGGACGATCAGAAGCAGTCGGACAGGTATGACAGGCCCAGAGACAATCATGGGGCGCTGTCTCCCTCAGAGCCAGGACAGGCCGCTGGACTTCTGATGTGTGTGGTGATGGGAGGGCGACTGCTCCCAGGTTAATGGTTAACGCTGCTTCCGCTGCATCTCGGATCTTCACCCCTCACCGAGGACCGCGGCAGATGTACAGTGCCTGACAGGGCCAATGGTTAACTCGGCTCCCTCCATGCTAGCTACCCAGAGGGCCCCGGAGGATTACAGTGCCTGACAGGGCCAATGGTTAACTCGGCTCTCCCCATGCTACTAGCTAGCCAGAGGGCCCCGGAGGATTACAGTGCCTGACAGGACGAATGGTTAACCCGGCTCTCCCCATGCTAGCTACCCAGAGGGCCCCGGAGGATGTACAGTGCCTGACAGGGCCAATGGTTAACTCGGCTCCCCCCATGCTACCCAGAGGGCCCCGGAGGATGAACAGTGGCTGACAGGACGAATGGTTAACCCGGCTCTCCCCATGCCACCCTGTGGGCCCCGGAGGATTACAGAGGCTGACAGGACGAATGATTAACTCATCTGTCTACTCGTCTCTCCTCAACCCCCTCTGCAGCTCAGAGACCTTCACTGAGGACCCCGGAGGATGCACTGTTCCTGACAGGGTATCTCAAAGGCAATCTAATCAATCAGTCAAAATTGGTTGTCTGCCTATACGCATCACCACTTTCAAATGTCACTAGCCGCCACTGGGGCTCTGCCGTCTCACAGCATCCTGCCAGAGACTGCAGGAGAGCTGTCTCAAAACCCCTGCTGTGGAGTGAGAGTGCTGCAGGGTACAAGGTCAGACCCTAAAGCGGTGGGTGCTTCCTCACAGGGACGTCTTAAGGATTCTGGGGGCCCGGGGCCAAACGGATTTTGGGGGCCCCTGTTCAGAACAGCTTTGAATTTATGATCCAGTTTCAGCTGGTTCATGCCCTCTTTGGCCAGGTCACTGACAGTGCACAGGCACCCTGGTACAAACTCTAAATGTGTTTACAGCTAATATTCAGGGACAGTGACGTGTGTTTTCAGTGTTGTAACAGCTGCAGCAGGTCACTAATATTACTGCAAACAATCTCTGTGACACCCCTCCCAGTTCTCATATTTGAGGTCCTGTTTTTATCTAAAATGATCTTTTTTAATGGATGTTGCATGAAACATAAACCCAACATTTGTCAGAAAAATGTCTGTAATAGACTCTGACACACTATCCACATTAAAAATAGATTAAGGGAAAACGCTACAATCTGTTTAAGAAACATTCAAGGTCATCATGGCAAGACTCTCTCAGGGGGGCTCCCTGACAGGCTGGGGCCCCGAGCCAGAGCCCACTTTGCCCATGCCTTAAAAGGCCTCTGCTTCGTGAGCTCCTTCTTAGTACAGCCTATTTAATACATCCTTTTAGGCAATATATGGGATACAGCGCTGTAACGCACCATTCGTCCCCATTTACGTGATGTCTTGGCGGTTCCCTCCAGATAATCCTCCATGGGTTTAGGCTAACTCACTAAAAGCCCCCCAACAATCCCCCCCCCACCTCGCCAGCCCTTCCTACAGCAAGGACAGTGCACTTCACACCATATACAGACACGCTGGGTCACACTAACCTTTAATTGCACGGGGGCGTGGTCACACAAGATGGCCGACACTACGCATTACTGAGCGGCTCCGCGACGGCCCCACCTCATCCTGCAGAATCCTGCGCTATGCCGCATCCCGATGGCTTGGAGACTGAGTGCTTGTCTCCTGGTACCGGCTGCTTTCTGGTTAGCCCAGTCCTGGCCAACGGAGCTGCTCCGGAGGGGAAGTTTCAGCTGGGAGCTGGCGGGCCTTGCGGTGGTGAGCATAGGCCAGGCGGGGCCTGCTGGAGATATTGCGGCCGAGGGCGGCCTGGTTCCTCAGTCCCTGCTGCTCCCTGAGGCACTGCATGACTTCCCTCCAATTGGGGTGAGGTTAACCCGGCCGGTGGATCACACCCGGGGTCAGGCCTTTCGCCCCATCACTGCTGACTGCCATGATGCTGCGCCACAGAGGGTCCGCAACACGCGGTGCGGCAATTCTCGTCTTTGTTCGGTCCGACCCCCTGGTTAGTTGTCTTGCTTGAGCAGGCCTGCTGCTGATTCCTCCGCGGGGCCCCCATGTCCTGATTGCTGAGCGGGGGCCCCCGTCTTCTATGTGGGCTTCTTTCTGTGATGGGAGAGGCTCAGCTGTGAGGCGGACATCGGATTCAAGGTATTTACCTCTCCAGAGAGCTGGTGCAGCTTGTGGGGAGCCACGCTAGGAGGGCACTGCTACTTGTTGGGACAGTGAGACACTTGGAACCCCCTCTGCCGCCTCTTTGGTTAGGGGCTAATGTCGCCTGCATCTTGTTGCTGGACACGGGGAGAGTGATCCTGCCCCGTCACTGAGCAGCGGCAGCTGTTATCTTGAGTACTCCCAGCCTAGCCTATACTTACCCCAGGGGGGGTCCTCTTTGGACAGTGCCGCTGCCTGATTTTGGAAGGCAGTGTACATCTCTGTCTGGTGGTTACGGTCCTGGAGTTCCAGAGGGGTCCCTTGGTGGGTGCAGACTCTGGCATGGATTGGCACTGTCTTGGCCGCAGAGTGGAGGATAACTGACGGGACAACTGCCCGAGAGTGAGGTCTGCCAGCCAGTCAGATGGGGAGAAATAAGCATCCGTGGCCCACTCAGGGGAATACGATGGAGCATTATACCACATCAACACCTTCCACACAGTGACAAACGTGGAGATCTGGTGCCAGAGTCATCGGAGGGGGAGCCCTCATGTGTGGAGATATTAGCTGCTATTCAGGGCTCCTGTGTGGCAAAATCGAGACGGTGGCTCTTGAGGTCAGCCTCCTTTGTGCAGATCTAAGGAAGGTATCAGACAAGGTCCGAGTCGTGGAGGGGTCCAAAGTGGAACTACAATTTGAGGTTGCCTCCCTCAGGAAAAGATGACCACTGTCACCTCAAACACTGCTATGTTGGAGGCCAGGGCGCAGGATGCAGAGGGGAGGGGAGGTCCCGCCGCAACAATGTTCACCTGCTGGGGTTCCCTGAGCGGCCAGAGGGATCGGAGACCGTAAGTTTTGTTGAGCGCTGGATCAAGGACACTTTGCAGCCCACCGGACTATCAGTCTTTTTCACCATTGAAAGGGCGCACCGAGCGCTGGTGGCCCCTCCTAGGCCGGGGGCGCTGTCAACGGCCATCATAGAGCGTATCCTTAATTATAAGGATAGAGACTGTATCCCGCGTGCTGACCGGGAAACTGATAACACCTACTTTGAGAACCATAAGAGATCTATTTACCCTGTGTAGGAAAGAAGGATCTGCTTTCATGGTTACCCCCACTTTTTTTCCTGGTGTGATGTTGTTTCTGACTAGTCTGACTGAGATCCTGCTAACCAGGACCCCGGTCTCTGTGCTTTCTACCCTAAATTCGCTATGGTATGTACCTAGGTGCACCCCAGATTGGCTACTGGTGTACCCTTATAAGTCCCTAGTATAAGGTACCAGGGTACCTAGGGCATAGGTACACCAGGGGTCTCCCACGGGCTGAAGCATGCATTATGCCACTCATGAGAGACCACTCAAACTGTGACAACAGGCCTGCCACTGCAGCCTGTGTAAGCTGTCGCTAGCACCACTTACAACAGATATAAGTGTTCTTATATCTGAGGTCACTGCACTTAAAACCTATAAGTCACCCCTAAGGCAGGCCTTTCAGTCTTGAAGGCAGGGTGCTCGGTTCTAAGTGTGAGGGTTCCCCTGCATGAGCAGGGCACCCCTACAACCTTCTGAGCCCATTCTCCCAGGTTGTAAGTGCATCAGCCATTACAATATATAGAGTGGCCATGCATCATTACGCGATGACCCTCTCTAAACTGGCTGGAATGAACCCTGTCATGTTTGGTATCAAACATGTTGGAATCATACCCCCACACCGTAAACAGCATGGGAGGTATGATTCCATGCACTGTAAATCTCCTCCTAGAGGCCCTCGGTGCACCCGGTACCAGTCTTCCTGAAAAGTACAGCAAGCTAGGGCTCCTGCCAACCAGAGACATGTTTCTGCCCTCCTGCTGCTGAGCCAAGCTCGAGCAGGGGAAGGCAGAACAATACATATCCTGTCACAGGGAGGTGTGACCACCTCCCAGTCAGTGTTTAGTGTATTGGGGCAGGGTGGGGGCGCTTGCCAGCGCCACTGAGACTGCTGGAAGGGCACACTTGGTGCCCTCCTTGCATAGTCCAGCTCAAACCAGTTCAGGGAGCCGTTAGCTCCCGCTCTGTTGCGAAACAGGACAAAGGACATGGGAGTGGGACTCCTCCCCACTGTCCAGCCCCTCCTCTGGGAGGGATCCCTGAAACGTCCCAACTCTTTCCTTAGGGTACTTAAGGGCTTCCCTGTAGGTGGGTCCCTAGATTCGTCGCAGGACAAGATTCAGATTAAGACACCACTTCATCTTCGACTGTCTGAGCACTCTGGACTTCGCTGGACACTGCTCTGGGCACAGAGACTGAAACTGGGAAGACTCCTGCTGCTCCTGGTCTTGTCATTCTGCTCGTATGCTGCAACGTCTGTGCCTGTGCTCCATACAGGAACCTTCCAAGACCTGTGGACATCCAAGACACCTGAAAACATCTCCCTTGAAGTGAAGGAGTCACTTCCCTGCATCTGCAGGCACCGCAACAAAGCTGACTGGTCTGCTGCTCCTGGGCTCCCACATACTCTGAAAGGCTCAGCAACAGTGGGTGGTGGTTTTGCAACTCCCTCGAGGCCTGCACTGTCTTCTCACCAAGTTTGAGGCCAGTATCCCTCGTCGGAACCATCGGAACCAAACCCCTGTGCACCGTGTTGACTTGCCGTTGCCAAGGCTTGTTGGCTCTCTTCCTCAGAGATCTTCGGGCTGCAAGAAGCCCCCACCTCAAGTTTCCCCTGCAGCCAAGATTGTCGTCCTCACTGTATCCTTTGCACCATGAGTTTGCATCTTTGGCGAGCTGCTCGATGTCCTCCTGCGACTTCTGTGCCTCTGGCCTGTGGGTCCTCTTGAAGGTCTTCTTTGATTCCAGTGAGCCCCTCTGATTGCTCAGGGCCTACTGCGACTCCCCTGCTTGTGGTGAGTCCCTTGGACCTTGCTGGTCCTAACTCTGCACCTTTTTTGCTTGCCACATTGTTTGCGGTTGCCTAGGCTTGTTGGTGCTCCAGACGGACACCGACCCCTCAGCTCCCGTAATCCGGCGTGGGACATCTCATGAATGGCTCCTGGTCTTCCATGGCATCGCCTGGTTCACACAACTGCAGTTCCAAGGGCATCGTCAACTCTCCTGCATCTCCCTACATCGGTGGGCGTTCGTCTCCCGTGCCTCCTAGTCACTCCTGAGTGGCATCAACTCTGTCCCCTCTGCTTGCAGGTACATCTCTTCCTGAATCCACCTTTGGGTTCCACCGGACATTTTCACCTTCTCCTGCAGCGTCATTTTCCTGAAGTCCTTCATTGAGTTCGACGGCGGTTTCCGACGCCACTTCACACCTATGCACCTGGCTTCCGTGGTGTAGGTATCCTGGTTTCTAGGGTATCCACGGGCAGGGTGGCTCTTCAACCTTCTGTCTTCCATGGGGTGTCTTCAGGGTCCACTAGGAAGGGTCCTTCTTCTTTAAAATTGCAAACGCGACTTACCCATTGACTTTAATTGAGTACGCAGTTGTGTTCCCACTCTGCACACGACCTCCGTGAGGTTCCTGGGAACCTACCTTGGGTGGTTCCTTGGGTCCCCAGCACTTCTACATCTTCTGGGTACTGCCTTGACTCCAGTCGATGTTCGCATCCCACTATTTTTAGTATATGGTTTGGATCCCCTCTGGCGAGCACAGTGTATTGAGTGCTACCTACCTGTTTTTATTTGCAAATTATTGTGTGCATTGTGTTATATCTCCGGATAGGAGATATTTTTGTGTGTTAGTGAGTGTCTTATAATAAATATCTATTTTTATAAATACACTGTGTGGTTCTTTTTCACTTAACCTACACTATAAGATTAAGTATTGGTAAAACAAGCTGCTTTACACTCCTTCTGGACTAAGCCTGAAGGCTGCTCTTCACAGCTACCACTTAGGGCCCGATTACGATGCGGTTAGGAAAGCATTCCCACCTAGGGCCCGATTACGATGCGGTTAGGAAGGCCTCCTAACGGCATTTGCTCCTTCAGAATTGGATTGGGAACGTGTCTTACCGACCGAGGGCCAGATTACGATGCGGTTAGGAACATAAGCTCCCATAGTAGTCAATAGGAGTCCAACCAAATCGTATCTGGAAGCATCCGGATGCATCATACTTGGTCGGTCGTACTCTCCTGATCCGAGTCAGTTGGAAACCATTTCCAAACCGATTCAATCGGGAAGATTTCCTAACCGCATCGTAATCGGGCCCTTAGAGAGCATTCTAAGGTTGTCTAAGACCACTAAAATAAGGGTTGTTTGGATTAGTGCAGAGTGCTAAACTTACATACGTGAGCACCATATACTAAGCAAGACTCCTACACCCTGTTTAAATTCATAAGGTACAGGCCAATCGAAAAAGTTTTTTGTAGGTCAAGAGCAAGCTGCGCTCCCTGGGTCTCCGCTAAATGTATAGCGAGGCTGATGCGGAGGGAAGTTGTCTGCTTCTTCAGGGTACGCTTGACGGTGAGGACATCGCTATTCTGAATACCTATGACCCAAATTTTGATGTTGGGCAGTTTTATGGAGCCATGCAGGCATTACTAGGGGGCAGTGTGGGGGCCCCCATACTCTTGGCGGGAAATTTTAATTCCATATTAGATGGGGGCAAGGACCGGCACCCACCGCGACCATGTACAAAGCCCTGGATGACTGAGTCCTTTTTCTGGGTTATGGATAACCTGCGTCGAATGGATACTTGGCGCACACTCCACCCACGATTGGCGGAATTCACATGCAATTCACTGACACCCAGCACATACAGCTGCTTAGATTGACTGCTGGTGGCGGGGGTACACCCAGGGATGATCCAGGCGGTTTATCACTTGGGGAGATTCCTCTCGGACCACGTGCCAGTCCTGTTATGTCTACATTGGGGGGGCGGTCACGGGTGGTCGGGAGATGGGAATGCCCACTGAACTACTGACTTTTGAATCTGTCAACTGGAGCTATCTCATGGCAGTACTCTGGGGAATGGGCTTTGGCGCAGCGTTCCAGGGCTGGATTCAATTATTGTGCAAGGACCCCATGGTGCTAATTCGGGTGGGTGGCGAGTTGTCCGAGGAATGAGCGGTTGTAAGGGGCACTCGGCAGAGTTGTCCTCTTTTGCCACACCTGTTCTCGCTGGCTATTGAACCAATGGCGATATTATTGCGCAGGGAATTGAAGCTTTGGGGTCAACGTATGGGTGAGCAGAATCACATTGTGTCCTTATTTACAGATGATGTATTGATCTATCTCCACTCACCCGAGGAGTCGGTTCCACTCTTGATTAGACATATGACAGCTTTTGGTCGTGTCTCCGGCCTGCAAGTCAATCAGAAAGACTTTACTGTTTCCATTTGGGAGATTGGCCACGATACAGCCTGAGCAGTTACCCGAGTTTGGGATTTTCTGGGAGGGGACGAGTTTTTGCTGCATGGGGCTGACGGTTGCACATACAGAGGACACCTACAGGCACCTCAATGTGGACAGGGTGTTGAGAGGCCTGACTGGGTCGATAGACTTCTGGAAGACGCTGCCCGTTCGGTGATCGGATGGCAGCTATTGACAAGATGGTATTTCTTTCGCGTTGCCTCTACCTTATTCAGAACTTGTTCCCTCTCGAGATGGACTTCGTTATTCATTTCAATAGCCTGTTAATTTCTCTGGTGTGGACCGGGAAGCGTAGTCAAGTCACCCTGTTGGTACTCAAGAGGCTGTATGGAGGTGGGTAGGTCGCACAGTAGTGTCCTGAGCGCCCAACAAATGTACCGCAGTTTGTCCGGGACCCTCCTACTTGCCTAAGGAGCATTACTCTGCTCATCTTGGGGTGGAACTGCTGGCCTGTAACCATTCAGGTGCAGGTTCTTGAACTTTGAACGGTCATCCTTTACTAGAAGGGAGGCCTCAAGCCCCTGATAGGGCACAGGTCACTATTTTCTGGTCCTGACAAAGTGCCGCCCGACCCTTGGGCTTACCAGGTACAAAATATGTTGACCACACCTTGTTAATAGGCATCCTGGTACTTGAAGACCACATGATGACACCACTGTTTTTACTTAGTCCTGGTACCCTTCTCCTATAAATAATTGTCTTTAGGATACCAGTGCCTATTTTAGATGCCACTCACTTTTTTCACTTGTTACACTCTCGTAAAGCCCTCTCACATGCATTCACCTAACGGTCTCTTCGGGTCAAAAGATCTCCAACAAAGAGCCCCCAGGCACGTCAGGAATTGCAGCACCGACCAGACGAGGAGCACCCAGTGATGAAGCATGACACCCTAACAGGTGTGTGAGGGCATCAAGATCTGATCTTCAGGTCTCCCTACAATAGGAGTATCAGCCATTTGGTTCAATCCCTGGTGACCACCTGGCCTATGAGGAACTAACCCGACCTTGATAATTATTGAGTTTATCTTTGGGAGGAGCATAGGTGTAGGACCTCGGTAAAACATTGAGCTCTTCCTTCCCTCCTTTGATATATAGGTACTCAAGAGGGACATGGAGGAGGGCGGGGGGCTAGCGTTGCCGGATATGCAACTCTACTATTTTGCAGCACACCTTCAGCATGCGGCTCGATGGCTAACAGACACAGATAACTGGGAGAAACGGCTGTTGTAGGGTATGATTGGCGAGGACACCTTGCAGCGCCTGCTGATGAGAGGTGCCCACACTGGTGACCCGATCCCCTACCTGGTACAACACACAGCTCGGGTGTGGGAGCTGGTGGTGAAAAAGGTATTGCACAGGGCGCCCTTTCACACGGAGTAGATCAAGATATGTCTATGGAACGATGGAGAGAGGGGGGATGCCATTTAGCGGGGGCCTTTACATGGGGGAGGTTTTCCTCACGTTTCAGGATGCACAAGACACCTTTGACGTAGGGCAGGTTCACTTCCTCCACTAAGCCAAGCTGGAGAACATGGCCAGGGAGATCTGGCGCACCCACCCAGCGGCTCCGCTGCCTTCTCATACACTGGGATGCTTGATTAGGTGGGGTGAGGGCAGACACCTTGTTACACTTTTCTATAAAGCTCTCAGGGAGGATACCTCTAAAATTCCCTATCGGTGGAGGGCTGCATGTGATGTTGACCTGGGCGACCGGATCAAGGGCTGGTGCGCAGGGTGTCATGTAGCCATAGATTTAAACTATTTCACTTCAATTTTCTACATCTCACATATATAACTCCTGCAGGGGCTTCACAGAATAGACCCAACTAGGGCAGCGAAATGTGTTCGTTGCGCGGAAGAAGGCGCTACCGTTTCGCATTTAGCATTGTGCTGTACCGAGGTTTTAAACATTTGGAAGGAGGTGGTCCCAAGAGTGGTGGAAGTCATGAGCATTGAGATTTCTCGCAAGCCAGCGGCATGCTTGCTGGGGATGGTAAAGAGACCCCGAAAATGCAAAATTCCCTACAAATTTCTGCATCTTGCTTTGCTCCTAGCAAAGCGCAGAGTAGCCATAGGCTGGATGGGGGCCGAGTTTAGACCTTTGGGTTCGAGATATGTTGGAGTGGGGAACTGCGGAAGAGCACCATATACGCATCTCCCACATTGATGAGAGGGCTCCCAAAGCAGTAGCGGCTTGGAGGCAGCTGCTGGGCAAGTTTAGTGCATATGGGACCTCAGACTCTGACTCTGATCATAGTGAATAGGTTGTCAAGTTTATATATTGGGTACATTGATGTCATTTGATGTGGTCACCTGGTGTGAATGTATTCAATGCATAAGTGAGTCAGGCTTGTACACTTTTTATACACAATGATGTTTCTTATGTACTGCTTGTAGGGCACAGGGCGGCAATATGGGGAACACATTGTCTGCGCAGTTGATTTACACTGAATGTCATGTTTACTGTTTGAAAAAAACAACACTTTAATTGCATACGCATCCGCCTCTTATCCATTGCACAATTCAGAGCCTTAAAACATGTCCCACATGATCCACCACCACCACTAACCCATACACCTTCCACCTTAAACACACGCAAATAAAATAAACAACATGCCACTCTTCACAACTTCTCATCTCCATGTCTATTACACAACAAGGCTAAAATAAAAAAACAACACAGTTCACCGACTGACTCTCAACCACCATCTCCACCAGCTACTCACGCAGACCCATCAAAGGGCCTTCTAAGCCTGCTGGACGAGGAATACGATATAAAAACAACACTATTGCTCTCCTCATACAGTTAAAACCAGCACTAATGACACTCCTGCTACAAGTTCAAAAAATACTGCTCACTCTTCTACAAAACAAAGTCACACCACCACCAAAGCACGATCTCTAAACTGCCTACCAGTAAATGCTCGACCACTCTCTAAAAACAAGCACCATGTCTACGACCTACTCGCTGACACACAACCTGACTTACTCTTCATAACTGAATCTCTTGTTGGGGCAGAAAAGTCCAGCTCAAGGTGACGGACGTGCATCCTTGCCATGAGTACCCCAGCTGCAATGACATCTGGATCTTTGGTGCAGATTTCTGGACATAGGCAAACACTTATCACGCATGTGCACCATGGCCTAGGCATGTCTCACGGATTGCGGTCTTGAAAGACCAGAAGGAATGCACAATGCGGTACTCTTGTAGGGGTAGAGGACTACTGCCCTTACCAGGAGTTAAGAAGCACAAGCGCGGTGGTGATCAGTAGTGTGTCACGGGAGCTGGGTCTACCGGCCCAATCATGTTAAGTACCACTCCTGTGTACTTAACTCACCCCTGACCTACATCATGTTGGCATGTAGTGCTGTGCAGTGCACGTGTGTTTACGTGTGTGTGTGTGTGCTGTGATGTATGTGTGCCTGTGAGTGGTACAATACATGGAGGTCTGTGGGTTCAATATTGGAAACCCATGGCTTGGGGAAGGCATGTGGAGGTGGAGGAGCCCTCCAGACAGATCTGTGGATTGATCATTCCTGGTAGACACACCGGAGAAAGGAAGAGCCAGACTCTCCTGTGCACCTCAAAGGCTCTAGGATTCTGAAGGGACACTGGTCAGTGGGGTCTGGGCACATCTCAGGAAGAGGATGGGGAAGATCAGGAAGTCATAAAGAGTAGGGCTCGGGCCTCTGTAACCTTTTGTTATGCACATATCAGTGCAGCTGACATTCAGGTGTGATCCTCGAGTAACTCACAGGGCCTGTGTTGTGGGTCAGTCTAGGTTGGAGTTGCTCCTGCTATGACAGACTGCTCCCTGGGCAAAGGACAAGACAGAGGAGTGGACACTTCAAAGGGTACACCCCCACAGCAAGAATTATAAAGCATGAGATGCTAACTCACATCTGTGTCTGGAAGTGGATTATGAAAAGGGGAGCTTGAGTCTCCCAAGTTGTTGAAGGGTTAAACAGCCAAGCAGTGGCTGTGCATCAACAGGAAGAAGCTCAGCATGACTTCTGCCCTGTGTGACCAGGACTGGGGACCAAGGTCTGCCATTCTCCCTGCTGGATGAGGGGACATCACCCAGGAGAATCAAGACCACTTGCCCTGGAGCCTGGAGCACCAGCATCTTCCTGCCTAGACCAGAGGACCCTGTGAGGAGAGTCCCTAGAGGGAGTGAGGCCCAGTGAGTGATCCTGTCGAGAGGACCCCTGAAGCAGAGAGTGAGATTAAGAGTCTTGTGGGACTACCACACTGATCGCGCTGTTTGCTTGTGGGCTGCACAAGTCAGTGACCCTGTATGCCAAATGGGGCTGCCATGAAGATAAGTGCTGCTGCATCAATCGGGCCATCCGCCTGTGTCCTGTCCAAGATGGTGAACCCGTATGACAGAGGAGACTGGAGTGACGATAAGTGTTGCTGCACTGATCGGGCCTTCTATGCGTGTGCTGCCCAAGTTAGTGACCCTGTATGCCTGAGAGGACCGCTGTTAAGTTAAAGCCTTGTCACACCGATTGAGCCATTGCCTATGTACCACCCAATAACCCACCCAAGTTGGTGACTCCTTATACCAAAAGGGGGTGCTCTGAAGAGTGAGGGCCATTGCTCTGAAGAGTAAGGGCCATTGCTCTGAAGAGTGAGGGCCGTCTCCCAGGTGAAGAGTGTAACTGCAAAGCATACAGGGGCAGCTCCTCCGTAATGGCAGAGAAGCGTCGCCCCACTCGTCAGAGTCAGTCACAGAAAAAAAAAATGATAATAACACAATAATATCATTTTGTTTTTCTGTGACTGGCTGTGGCTGAGGAATAACTGTGTAGGGCGGGGCAGGGTCATGACAGGGAGGAGTGGTGGGCTCTTAGAAGTGCACATGTCAGTTTGGCCAGCCATCTCAGGCTGGCCAAACAGACATGCGCACTTCTATTTTCTCCAACCCAGCTGTGTTGCACAGCCTGGTTGGAGAATAGCAGCAGGATCCCAGGCACTGTCTGAGCGGCAGACCAGGCCGCTCAGACCAATCCTTGCACTGCTTTCATAGCATGAGAACAGCATCTGGATTGAGTGAGGCCGCAAGAGAAGCACCGTGGCGGCCGTTGGAGGCAACGACAGGTACGTTTTTTAAATTATTATTTTAGCCTAAATTCCCCGTCCACCACCCCCCACCTTCCTTTTCCAGCAGCTGCCACTGAAAGCATAGAGGCACCCTGAGCACCTACTTCAGCATCAGAAGCCAAGTACCAACCCAAAGCCTGACATCGGATCAGAGGGACTTACCACACCACTGGAGGAGCATTGCAGGCGTCCAACCACCAGGCCTGCGTGACGAGACTACAAATCATTCCTGGCATCCGCTCCAATGTACCGTGACGCTGGACTGCTGAATGCTCCTAGGGTCTTCCATATCACAACATCATTGGAAGCATGTAAAACTGATTTCTGGGCAACAGAGCCCTAGAGGAACTTGCACTGACTCATAGCGCTACGACTATGGAACACTTTGACTAATAACAAGCTATCGTGGAACGTTCAAGACTCGTACTTGCTAGTGGGCCTATCCTGAGCATTGCCTGTTACCTAGACTGCCAGTAGGCAGGTAAGTGGGGCTCATCACCTTACCTGGACAACACTAGAGTGCCGGACCTATACTGCCAGTAGGCAGGGAAGTGGGGATTAGGACCTTACCTGGACAATGCTAGAGTGCCGGACCTATACTGCCAGTAATCTTTGTAGCTGGTGGTTGTTACCAGGGTTCACACACAATATTTATCAGGACCCAATTTGGGGCTGTGGCACATACCAAAGCAGTGGTTTCACCCAGAGGCCACCTGTTCCAAGGTAAGTATTCACGTGTGATTGGTTTGTGCTCTTTTTAATCATATACATTTGTAGGGCGAGTATATCCCCAAATTTTGTGTTAGACTTCGTATATAAACAGAAAGTTGAGAACTCAGTTCTGGTAGTCTTTTCTTCTTTATTTGAAGACGTGTACAAAAATAATGAACAGACGACACGTGTTTCGCCTAGGGGCCAGCAGGCCAGGGCTTTCTCAAGGTTGGTGAAAAATTGGTATACTTGCAAAGAACGTCCTCTTCGCGTCTGGGAAACTCTGCGGTCTGGTCCAGACCCCGGTTCATCATTCAAGACCCGTTAGAGCCCTCCGGGCGGTATATCGAGAAAACGTCTCCACAGTCCTCTGCATCCACCAAGCACTCAATAATTGTTTTGTGCAAACTCCCAATGGGACATACTTGGGTGGCCAAATTATTGCACGTTATTCACTGCCATTCTTGGCCCCCAGGCTTTTCTCATGCATTTGCAGTGGCTCACACAACCACTCCACAATCATTGCAGGCTATCTCCCTTAGAGACATGCATCTTTGTCAACACTCGTATAGTCACTAGGCTAGGGAAAAGCCAAATGATTTAATGAGTTCTGCTAGCAGCATGACATAAAGATTGAACAACGTTGGGCTCAATGAGTATCCCTGTGGGACTCCACAAGGCAGGGAGAAGGGCTTAGAGGTGAACTTACCTAGCACCACTCTCTGTTGCTTATTCGCTAGGAAAGATTGAAGAAGATTGAGTGCGGTACCCTCTATCCCCAGCTTCCGCAAACAGTCAACCAAAATATCATGGTTGACTGTATTGAACGCCGCGGAGAGATCCAATAAAATCAAAGCTGCAGTCCCTCCACTATCCAAAGTTTCTCGAATTTCCTCTGTGGCTACCACCAAGGTGGATTCTGTACTATGATTTTTCCAGAACCCAAATTGGGTGTCACCCAGCAGGCGGTTCTTCGGATAGCTGCTCATTCATTACTTTCTCCACCAACTTAGCGGCAAAAGGAAGTCTAGAAATTGGGCGATAGTTATTCAAATCCAGGGCGTTGAGATTAGCCTTTTTCAGAAGAGGCAGAACAAAGGCAGATTTCCAGTTCACGGGGAGAGCACCCTCCGTAAACATTATATTAAAAATCTGCGCAAGATGTTGTGCTACTTGCACTGGGATCAAATGCATTATTTTAGGTGGACATGGATCTTGCGGAGCACCAGATTTAACCTAAGGGATTAAACTCCTAAACTGTTCTTCAGAAGGTACCTTAAAAGCCGAGAGCCGGGATTGACCTGTAGCTACATTTGGAATTAGAGCCTCTGACTGTATAGATGTCCTGCCTGCAGAAAATGTAATAAAAATATTTGCTACTTTCTCTTGAAAAAAGCAGTCCAGAGCATCACAAAAATCTTGACTATTCACTGCTGAATTTAGATTGACTGGGACTACACGTTTTGTTTATAACTTGGAAAAATATTATTCACCACCAACGAACCACTAGGGGGAACTTTCCACCCTCCACTATTATTTTATATGCATTGAATGTGTCTTTGCTAGCCATATTTCTAAGGGATATGCCAATATTTCTAAAGTCCTGGATAAAACAACCCTGTCAAATCAGGTTTCACATATATAAAATATGTTATTAGTGGCAATACAACTAGGAGTGAGCCAATATTGACAGAGTTTAATATCCACCAACCCTATTAACAATGGCTATTCCATATTTGCATCCCGAACCTCAATGGATAGCAAAGATTGGATTCAACATGGGGGCCAACCCTCGCTAACTGCGATCAGTACTGTATATCACTGGCCCTTGTTCTATATCCAACTGTATTCAAAAATATATGTTTCAAATGATGTTTTTGCTGTGTGTAGAGATCTACCCCTAATGGGTCAGCAGTGATTCCCAAAGATGGACCTATCTCTTAATCACAGGGCGTTTTGACTCATTGCTGGTGAGCCCCTCAATGTGGTAAAAGCCGAACCCCTGTGGAACATGTGATTATCCCCAGAGTTTATGCCACTCAACCAAATCACTCAGGCCCCTCTGATCTGTCACCTTGGAACAACTCCAATGGGATTCTTTTCTGAATAATGCCTCTTCTGCACATCTATGATCCTTTTCTCAAGGACCGTCCATTTAAAGTCTTGGAGGCCACGTCCCTGGTCCTGGAAATGATCACCAAGTGGGTCGTGAGTTCCCACCCTAAATATGCTAATATATTCTTCAATCCTGAGTTTCACCTTGCAGGTAGTGAGTCCAATGTACTGCAAACCACATCTGGAGGTCAGTCTGTACACCACAAAACTTGAGTTACAATTGCTGAATTTAGTGTGGAATCTTGTTCTGCCGTTGTTAAGGACAACACTTTGTGATACTGCTGTCAACTTACAAGCGTTGCAGCTACTGCACAGAAAATGCCCTGATGGTAAGTTTGAAGAGCTACTCTGGTGATTTCTGGGACGGGAATGGACCAGTTGTTCTGAGCCCGGTGAAACGCAAACCATGGCTGCGGCATCTTGTTAGAGCCAACATCAAGTATGTACCAGTTTTTCTGGATGA